>CAWWDK010000334.1:0-103000 GCA_963942575.1 Priocnemis perturbator | reverse complement strand
AACGGATACGTGCGAATCAACGGTCATACGCGTTTTTAGCGTCTAAAACAGACGGGGACCACGTTTTCGACGCGAAACACTCGCGGATGTCCGAGATACGAAAGTTCTTGAACGAATTGAACGAATTCATCGTCCGGAAGTGTAACACGGCATATCTCGGCCATTTCTCCACGGATTCGTGCGAATCAAGTGTCATACGCGTTTTTAGCGTCTAAAACAGTTGGGACCACGTTTTCGACGCGAAATACTCGCGTATGTCTGAGATACGAGAGTTCTTGAACGAATTGAACGAAACGCGGTGCATCGTGCGTTTCGCTTGCAAAACGTGAGCACTAGCAAGATTTCATCGTCCGGAAGTGTAACACGGCGTATCTCGGCCATTTCTCAACGGATTCGTGCGAATCAAGTGTCATACGCGTTTTTAGCGTCTAAAACAGACGGGGACCATGTTTTCGACGCGAAACACTCGCGGATGTCGGAGATACGAGAGTTCTCGGACGAATTGAACAAATTCATCGCCCGGAAGTGTAACGCAGCGTATCTCGGCCATTTCTCAACGGATTCGTGCGAATCAAGTGTCATACGCGTTTTTAGCGTCTAAAACAGACGGGGACCACGTTTTCGACGCGAAACACTCGCGGATGTCCAAGATACGAGAGTTCTTGAACGAATTGAACGAAACGCGGTGCATCGTGCGTTTCGCTTGCAAAACGTGAGAACTAGCAAGATTTCATCGTCCGGAATTGTAACACGGCGTATCTCGGCCATTTCTCAACGGATTCGTGCGAATCAAGTGTCATACGCGTCTTTAGCGTCCAAAACAGACGCGGACCACGTTTTCGACGCGAAACACTCGGGGATGTCCGAGATGCGAGAGTTCTTGAACGAATTGAACGAAACGCGGTGCATCGTGCATTTCGCTTGCAAAACGTGAGAACTAGCAAGATTTCATCGTCCGGAAGTGTAACACGGCGTATCTCGGCCATTTCTCAACGGATTCGTGCGAATCAAGTGTCATACGCGTTTTTAGCGTCTAAAACAGACGGGGACCACGTTTTCGACGCGAAACACTCGCGGATGTCCGAGATACGAGAGTTCTTGAACGAATTGAACGAACTCATCGTCCTGAAGTGTAACACGGCGTATCTCGGCCATTTCTCAACGGATTCGTGCGAATCAAATGTAATACGCGTTTTTAGCGTCTAAAACAATCGGGGACCACGTTTTCGACGCGAAACACTCGCGGATGTCTGAGATACGAGAGTTTTTGAACCAATTGAACGAAACGCGGTGCATCGTGCGTTTCGCTTGCAAAACGTGAGAACTAGCAAGATTTCATCGTCCGGAAGTGTAACACGGCGTATCTCGGCCATTTCTCAACGTATTCGTGCTTATCAAGTGTCATACGTGTTTGTAGCGTCTAAAACAGACGGGGACCACGTTTTCGACGCGAAACACTCGCGGATGTCCGAGATACGAGAGTTCTTGAAGGAATTGAACGAAACGTGGTGCATCGTGCGTTTCGCTTGCAAAACGTGAGAACTAGCCAGATTTCATCTCCGGAAGTGTAACACGGCGTATCTCGGCCATTTCTCAACGGATTCGTGCGAATCAAGTGTCATGCGCGTCTTTAGCGTCTAAAACAGACGGGGACCATGTTTTCGACGCGAAACACTCGCGGATGTCCGAGATACGAAAGTTCTTGAACGAATTGAACGAATTCATCGTCCGGAAGTGTAACACGGCGTATCTCGGCCATTTCTCAACGGATTCGTGCGAATCAAGTGTCATACGTGTTTTTAGCGTCTAAAACAGACGGGGACCACGTTTTCGACGCGAAACACTCGCGGATGTCCGACATACGAGAGTTCTTGAACGAATTGAACGAAACGCGGTGCATCGTGCGTTTCGCTTGCAAAACTTGAGAACTAGCACGATTTCATCGTCCGGAAGTGTAACGGCGTATCTTGGCCATTTCTCAACGGATTCGTGCGAAACAAGTGTCATACGCGTTTTTAGCGTCTAAAACAGACGGGGAACACGTTTTCGACGCGAAACACTCGCGGATGTCCGAGATACGAGAGTTCTTGAACGAATTGAACGAAACGCGGTGCATCGTGCGTTTCGCTTGCAAAACGTGAGAACTAGCAAGATTTCATCGTCCGGAAGTGTAACGGCGTATCTTGGCCATTTCTCAACGGATTCGTGCTAATCAAGTGTCATACGCGTTTTTAGCGTCTAAAACAGACGGGGATCATGTTTTCGACGCGAAACACTCGCGGATGTCCGAGATACGAGAGTTCTTGAACGAACTGAACGAAAGGCGGTGCATCGTGCGTTTCGCTTGCAAAACGTGAGAACTACCAAGATTTCATCGTCCGGAAGTGTAACACGGCGTATCTTGGCCATTTCTCAACGGATTCGTGCTAATCAAGTGTCATACGCGTTTTTAGCGTCTAAAACAGACGGGGACCATGTTTTCGACGCGAAACACTCGCGGATGTCCGAGATACGAGAGTTCTTGAACGAATTGAACGAATTCATCGTCCGGAAGTGTAACACGGCGTATCTCGGCCATTTCTCAACGGATTCGTGCGAATTAAGTGTCATACGCGTTTTTAGCGTCTAAAACAGACGGGGACCACGTTTTCGACGCGAAACAATCGCGGATGTTCAAGATAATAGAGTTCTTGAACGAATTGAACGAAACGCGGTGCATCGTGCGTTTCGCTTGCAAAACGTGAGAACTAGCATGATTTCATCTCCGGAAGTGTAACACGGCGTATCTCGGCCATTTCTCAACGGATTCGTGCGAATCAAGTGTCATACGCGTTTTTAGCGTCTAAAACAGACGGGGACCACGTTTTCGACGCGAAACACTCACGGATGTCCGAGATACGAGAATTCTTGAACGAATTGAACGAAACGCGGTGCACCGTGCGTTTCGCTTGCAAAACGTGAGAACTAGCAAGATTTCATGGTCCGGAAGTGTAATACGGCGTATCGCGGCCATTTCTCAACGGATTCGTGCGAATCAAGTGTCATACGCGTTTTTAGCGTCTATAACAGACGGGGACCACGTTTTCGACGCGAAACACTCGCGGATGTCCGAGATACGAAAGTTCTTGAACGAATTGAACGAATTCATTGTCCGGAAGTGTAACACGGCGTATCTCGGTCATTTGTCAACGGATTCGTGCGAATCAAGTGTCATACGTGTTTTTAGCGTCTAAAACAGACGGGGACCACGTTTTCGACGCGAAACACTCGCGGATGTCCGAGATACGAGAGTTCTTGAACGAATTGAACGAAACGCGGTGCATCGTGCGTTTCGCTTGCAAAACGTGAGAACTAGCAAGATTTCATCGTCCGGAAGTGTAACACGGCGTATCTCGGCCATTTCTCAACGGATTCGTGCGAATCAACGGTCATACGCGTTTTTAGCGTCTAAAACAGACGGGGACCACGTTTTCGACGCGAAACACTCGCGGATGTCCGAGATACGAAAGTTCTTGAACGAATTGAACGAATTCATCGTCCGGAAGTGTAACACGGCGTATGTCGGCCATTTCTCGACGGTTTCGTGCGAATCAAGTGTCATACGTGTTTTTAGCGTCTAAAACAGACGGGGACACCGTTTTCGACGCGAAACACTCGCGGATGTCCGAGATACGAGAGTTCTTGAACGAATTGAACGAAACGCGGTGCATCGTGCCTTTCGCTTACAAAACGTGAGAACTAGCAAGATTTCATCGTCCGGAAGTGTAACACGGCGTATCTCGGCCATTTCTCAACGGATTCGTGCGAATCAAGTGTCATACGCGTTTTTAGCGTCTAAAACAGACGGGGACCACGATTTCGACGCGAAACACTCGCGGGTGTCCGAGATACGAGTGTTCTTGAACGAATTGAACGAAACACGGTGCAAATTGCGTTTCGCTTGCAAAACGTGTGAACCAGCAAGTTTTCATCGTCCGGAAGTGTAACACGGCGTATCTCGGCCATTTCTCAACGGATTCGTGCGAATCAAGTGTCATACGCGTTTTTGGCGTCTAAAACACACGGGGACCACGTTTTCGACGCGAAACACTCGCGGATGTCCGAGATACGAGAGTTCTTGAACGAATTGAACGAAACGCGGTGCACCGTGCGTTTCGCTTGCAAAACGTGAGAACTAGCAAGATTTCATTGTCCGGAAGTGTAAAACGACGTATCTCGGCCATTTCTCAACGGATTCGTGCGAATCAAGTGTCATACGCGTTTTTAGCGTCTAAAACAGACGGGGACCACGTTTTCGACGCGAAACACTCGCGGATGTCCGAGATACGAGAGTTCTTGAACGAATTGAACGAATTCATTGTCCGGAAGTGTAACACGGCGTATCTCGGCCATTTCTCAACGGATTCGTGCGAATCAAGTGTCATACGCGTTTTTAGCGTCTAAAACAGACGGGGACCACGTTTTCGAAGCGAAACACTCGCGGATGTCCGAGATACGAGAGTTCTTGAACGAATTAAACGAAACGCGGTGCATCGTGCGTTTCGCTTGCAAAACGTAAGAACTACCAAAATTTCATCGTCCGGAAGTGTAACACAGCGTATCTCGGCCATTTCTCAACGGATTCGTGCGAATCAAGTGCCATACGCGTCTTTAGCGACTAAAACAGACGGGGACCACGTTTTCGACGCGAAACACTCGCGGATGTCCGAGATACGAGAGTTCTTGAACGAATTGAACGAATTCATCGTCCGGAAGTGCAACACGGCGTATCTCGGCCATTTCTCAACGGATTCGTGCGAATCAATTGTCATACGCGTTTTTAGCGTCTAAAACAGACGGGGACAACGTTTTCGACGCGAAACACTCGCGGATGTCCGAGATACGAGAGTTCTTGAACGAATTGTACGAAACGCGGTGCATCGTGCGTTTCGCTTGCAAATCGTGAGAACTAGCAAGATTTCATCTCCGGAAGTGTAACACGGCGTATCTCGGCCTTTTGTCAACGGATTCGTGCGAATTAAGTGTCATACGCGTTTTTAGCGTCTAAAACAGACGGGGACCACATTTTCGACGCGAAACACTCGCGGATGTCCGAGATACGAGAGTTCTTGAACGAATTGAACGAAACGCGGTGCATCGTGCGTTTCGCTGGCAAAACGTGAGAACTACCAAGATTTCATCGTCCGGAAGTGTAACACGGCGTATCTTGGCCATTTCTCAACGGATTCGTGCTAATCAAGTGTCATACGCGTTTTTAGCGTCTAAAACAGACGGGGACCATGTTTTCGACGCGAAACACTCGCGGATGTCCGAGATACGAGAGTTCTTGAACGAATTGAACGAATTCATCGTCCGGAAGTGTAACACGGCGTATCTCGGCCATTTCTCAACGGATTCGTGCGAATCAAGTGTCATACGCGTTTTTGGCGTCTAAAACAGACGGGGACAACGTTTTCGACGCGAAACACTCGCGGATGTCCGAGATACGAGAGTTCTTGAACGAATTGAACGTATTCATCGTCCGGAAGTGTAACACGGCGTATCTCGGCCATTTCTCAACGGATTCGTGCGAATCAATTGTCATACGCGTTTTTAGCGTCTAAAACAGACGGGGACAACGTTTTCGACGCGAAACACTCGCGGATGTCCGAGATACGAGAGTTCTTGAACGAATTGTACGAAACGCGGTGCATCGTGCGTTTCGCTTGCAAATCGTGAGAACTAGCAAGATTTCATCTCCGGAAGTGTAACACGGCGTATCTCGGCCATTTGTCAACGGATTCGTGCGAATTAAGTGTCATACGCGTTTTTGGCGTCTAAAACAGACGGGGACAACGTTTTCGACGCGAAACACTCGCGGATGTCCGAGATACGAGAGTTCTTGAACGAACTGAACGAAAGGCGGTGCATCGTGCGTTTCGCTTGCAAAACGTGAGAACTACCAAGATTTCATCGTCCGGAAGTGTAACACGGCGTATCTTGGCCATTTCTCAACGGATTCGTGCTAATCAAGTGTCATACGCGTTTTTAGCGTCTAAAACAGACGGGGACCATGTTTTCGACGCGAAACACTCGCGGATGTCCGAGATACGAGAGTTCTTGAACGAATTGAACGAATTCATCGTCCGGAAGTGTAACACGGCGTATCTCGGCCATTTCTCAACGGATTCGTGCGAATCAAGTGTCATACGCGTTTTTAGCGTCTAAAACAGACGGGGACCACGTTTTCGACGCGAAACAATCGCGGATGTTCAAGATAATAGAGTTCTTGAACGAATTGAACGAAACGCGGTGCATCGTGCGTTTCGCTTGCAAAACGTGAGAACTAGCATGATTTCATCTCCGGAAGTGTAACACGGCGTATCTCGGCCATTTCTCAACGGATTCGTGCGAATCAAGTGTCATACGCGTTTTTAGCGTCTAAAACAGACGGGGACCACGTTTTCGACGCGAAACACTCACGGATGTCCGAGATACGAGAATTCTTGAACGAATTGAACGAAACGCGGTGCACCGTGCGTTTCGCTTGCAAAACGTGAGAACTAGCAAGATTTCATGGTCCGGAAGTGTAATACGGCGTATCGCGGCCATTTCTCAACGGATTCGTGCGAATCAAGTGTCATACGCGTTTTTAGCGTCTATAACAGACGGGGACCACGTTTTCGACGCGAAACACTCGCGGATGTCCGAGATACGAAAGTTCTTGAACGAATTGAACGAATTCATTGTCCGGAAGTGTAACACGGCGTATCTCGGTCATTTGTCAACGGATTCGTGCGAATCAAGTGTCATACGTGTTTTTAGCGTCTAAAACAGACGGGGACCACGTTTTCGACGCGAAACACTCGCGGATGTCCGAGATACGAGAGTTCTTGAACGAATTGAACGAAACGCGGTGCATCGTGCGTTTCGCTTGCAAAACGTGAGAACTAGCAAGATTTCATCGTCCGGAAGTGTAACACGGCGTATCTCGGCCATTTCTCAACGGATTCGTGCGAATCAACGGTCATACGCGTTTTTAGCGTCTAAAACAGACGGGGACCACGTTTTCGACGCGAAACACTCGCGGATGTCCGAGATACGAAAGTTCTTGAACGAATTGAACGAATTCATCGTCCGGAAGTGTAACACGGCGTATGTCGGCCATTTCTCGACGGTTTCGTGCGAATCAAGTGTCATACGTGTTTTTAGCGTCTAAAACAGACGGGGACACCGTTTTCGACGCGAAACACTCGCGGATGTCCGAGATACGAGAGTTCTTGAACGAATTGAACGAAACGCGGTGCATCGTGCCTTTCGCTTACAAAACGTGAGAACTAGCAAGATTTCATCGCCCGGAAGTGTAACACGGCGTATCTCGGCCATTTCTCAACGGATTCGTGCGAATCAAGTGTCATACGCGTTTTTAGCGTCTAAAACAGACGGGGACCACGATTTCGACGCGAAACACTCGCGGGTGTCCGAGATACGAGTGTTCTTGAACGAATTGAACGAAACACGGTGCAAATTGCGTTTCGCTTGCAAAACGTGTGAACCAGCAAGTTTTCATCGTCCGGAAGTGTAACACGGCGTATCTCGGCCATTTCTCAACGGATTCGTGCGAATCAAGTGTCATACGCGTTTTTGGCGTCTAAAACACACGGGGACCACGTTTTCGACGCGAAACACTCGCGGATGTCCGAGATACGAGAGTTCTTGAACGAATTGAACGAAACGCGGTGCACCGTGCGTTTCGCTTGCAAAACGTGAGAACTAGCAAGATTTCATTGTCCGGAAGTGTAAAACGACGTATCTCGGCCATTTCTCAACGGATTCGTGCGAATCAAGTGTCATACGCGTTTTTAGCGTCTAAAACAGACGGGGACCACGTTTTCGACGCGAAACACTCGCGGATGTCCGAGATACGAGAGTTCTTGAACGAATTGAACGAATTCATTGTCCGGAAGTGTAACACGGCGTATCTCGGCCATTTCTCAACGGATTCGTGCGAATCAAGTGTCATACGCGTTTTTAGCGTCTAAAACAGACGGGGACCACGTTTTCGAAGCGAAACACTCGCGGATGTCCGAGATACGAGAGTTCTTGAACGAATTAAACGAAACGCGGTGCATCGTGCGTTTCGCTTGCAAAACGTAAGAACTACCAAAATTTCATCGTCCGGAAGTGTAACACAGCGTATCTCGGCCATTTCTCAACGGATTCGTGCGAATCAAGTGCCATACGCGTCTTTAGCGACTAAAACAGACGGGGACCACGTTTTCGACGCGAAACACTCGCGGATGTCCGAGATACGAGAGTTCTTGAACGAATTGTACGAATTCATCGTCCGGAAGTGCAACACGGCGTATCTCGGCCATTTCTCAACGGATTCGTGCGAATCAATTGTCATACGCGTTTTTAGCGTCTAAAACAGACGGGGACAACGTTTTCGACGCGAAACACTCGCGGATGTCCGAGATACGAGAGTTCTTGAACGAATTGTACGAAACGCGGTGCATCGTGCGTTTCGCTTGCAAGTCGTGAGAACTAGCAAGATTTCATCTCCGGAAGTGTAACACGGCGTATCTCGGCCATTTGTCAACGGATTCGTGCGAATTAAGTGTCATACGCGTTTTTAGCGTCTAAAACAGACGGGGACCACATTTTCGACGCGAAACACTCGCGGATGTCCGAGATACGAGAGTTCTTGAACGAATTGAACGAAACGCGGTGCATCGTGCGTTTCGCTGGCAAGACGTGAGAACTACCAAGATTTCATCGTCCGGAAGTGTAACACGGCGTATCTTGGCCATTTCTCAACGGATTCGTGCTAATCAAGTGTCATACGCGTTTTTAGCGTCTAAAACAGACGGGGACCATGTTTTCGACGCGAAACACTCGCGGATGTCCGAGATACGAGAGTTCTTGAACGAATTGAACGAATTCATCGTCCGGAAGTGTAACACGGCGTATCTCGGCCATTTCTCAACGGATTCGTGCGAATCAAGTGTCATACGCGTTTTTGGCGTCTAAAACAGACGGGGACAACGTTTTCGACGCGAAACACTCGCGGATGTCCGAGATACGAGAGTTCTTGAACGAATTGAACGTATTCATCGTCCGGAAGTGTAACACGGCGTATCTCGGCCATTTCTCAACGGATTCGTGCGAATCAATTGTCATACGCGTTTTTAGCGTCTAAAACAGACGGGGACAACGTTTTCGACGCGAAACACTCGCGGATGTCCGAGATACGAGAGTTCTTGAACGAATTGTACGAAACGCGGTGCATCGTGCGTTTCGCTTGCAAATCGTGAGAACTAGCAAGATTTCATCTCCGGAAGTGTAACACGGCGTATCTCGGCCATTTGTCAACGGATTCGTGCGAATTAAGTGTCATACGCGTTTTTAGCGTCTAAAACAGACGGGGACCACATTTTCGACGCGAAACACTCGCGGATGTCCGAGATACGAGAGTTCTTGAACGAATTGAACGAAACGCGGTGCATCGTGCGTTTCGCTTGCAAAACGTGAGAACTACCAAGATTTCATCGTCCGGAAGTGTAACACGGCGTATCTTGGCCATTTCTCAACGGATTCGTGCTAATCAAGTGTCATACGCGTTTTTAGCGTCTAAAACAGACGGGGACCATGTTTTCGACGCGAAACACTCGCGGATGTCCGAGATACGAGAGTTCTTGAACGAATTGAACGAATTCATCGTCCGGAAGTGTAACACGGCGTATCTCGGCCATTTCTCAACGGATTCGTGCGAATCAAGTGTCATACGCGTTTTTGGCGTCTAAAACAGACGGGGACAACGTTTTCGACGCGAAACACTCGCGGATGTCCGAGATACGAGAGTTCTTGAACGAATTGAACGTATTCATCGTCCGGAAGTGTAACACGGCGTATCTCGGCCATTTCTCAACGGATTCGTGCGAATCAAGTGTCAAACACGTTTTTAGCGTCTAAAACAGATGGGGACCACGTTTTCGACGCGAAACACTCGCGGATGTCCGAGATACGAGAGTTCTTGAACGAATTAACGAAACGCGGTGCATCGAGCGTTTCGCTTGCAAAACGTGAGAACTAGACAGATTTCATCGTCCGGAAGTGTAACACGGCGTATCTCGGCCATTTCTCATCAGATTCGTGCGAATCAAGTGTCATACGCGTTTTTAGCGTCTAAAACAGACGGGGACCACGTTTTCGACGCGAAACACTCGCGGATGTCCGAGATACGAGAGTTGTTGAACGAATTGAACGAAACGCGGTGCATCATGCGTTTTGCTTGCAAAACGTGAGAACTAGCAAGATTTCATCGTCCGGAAGTGTAACGGCGTATCTCGGCCATTTCTCAACGGATTCGTGCGAATCAAGTGTCATACGCGTTTTTAGCGTCTAAAACAGACGGGGACCACATTTTCGACGCGAAGCACTCGCGGATGTCCGAGATACGAGAGTTCTTGAACGAATTGAACGAAACGCGGTGCATCGTGCGTTTCGCTTGCAAAACGTGAGAACTACCAAGATTTCATCGTCCGGAAGAGTAACACGGCGTATCTTGGCCATTTCTCAACGGATTCGTGCTAATCAAGTTTCATACGCGTTTTTAGCGTCTAAAACAGACGGGGACCATGTTTTCGACGCGAAACACTCGCGGATGTCCGAGATACGAGAGTTCTTGAACGAATTGAACGAAACGCGGTGCATCGAGCGTTTCGCTTGCAAAACGTGAGAACTAGCCAGATTTCATCGTCCGGAAGTGTAACACGGCGTATCTCGGCCATTTCTCAACGGATTCGTGCGAATCAAGTGTCATACGCGTTTTTAGCGTCTAGAACAGACGGGGACCACGTTTTCGACGCGAAACACTCGCGGATGTCCGAGATACGAGAGTTCTTGAACGAATTGAACGTATTCATCGTCCGGAAGTGTAACACGGCGTTTCTCGGCCATTTCTCAACGGATTCGTGCGAATCAAGTGTCATACGCGTTTTTAACGTCTAAAACAGACGGGGACCACGTTTTCGACGCGAAACACTCGCGGATGTCCGAGATACGAGAGTTCTTGAACGAATTGAACGTATTCATCGTCCGGAAGTGTAACACGGCGTATCTCGGCCATTTCTCCACGGATTCGTGCGAATCAAGTGTCATACGCGTCTTTAGCGTCTAAAACAGACGGGGACCACGTTTTCGACGCGAAACACTCGCGGTTGTCCGAGACACGAGAGTTCTTGAACGAATTGAACGAAACGCGGTGCATCGTGCGTTTCGCTTGCAAAACGTAAGAACTAGCAAGATTTCGAGTGTAGCCCAATTGCGCACAAGACCGATTGCGCACGTGCCGATTGCACACGTTCCAATTGCGCACGTCCCGATTGCACACGTCCCGATTGCACACGTTCCGTTTGCACACAAGACCTATTGCGCACGTTCCTTTTGCGCACAAGACCGATTGCTCACGTTCCGATTGCACACGAGCCGATTGCGCACGTCCTGAAGCCGATGTCCCGTTTGCACACAAGCACTATTGCGCACGTCCCTTTTGCGCACAAGGCCGATTGCTCACGTTGCGATTGCACACGGACTGTTTGCGCACAAGACTCATTGCACACGACGATTGCATACGGGCCGGCTGCAACCCGGATCAATTGCACACGGGCGAGTTGCATAGTAAAGTGCCAATAAAATAGTGGATGGACAGTGCGTATTTACATTGCGGGCTACGTGTCAACGGCGTGACGTTCATGGACGTTAAATGTAACATAAATAGTGCAGAGTTACAGTGCGGGGCGCGTGGAATATCTGCAGAATCGTTCCCGCGCCAGTCTGAACCATTCATATAGAGAATCACTCGTGAAATCGACTTGTAAAGTTTGAAAATACATGTGACACGTGGGAGCATAACCTGATCCAAGGTGGCCTAAATCGTCCGTCGTTCGGAACAAGGCACAATTTCTTCGAAAATCATCTTTGACATGGTTCTAACTCATTCAAAAGAAACTAAGGAGCACGATTGAAAGGTATGTATGGATCGAATTAGTTTGTTTTCCGGTTATTTTATGAAATGGCTATGTTATTTTTATAAGTAAAGAGGCTCGTCATTAATGAATATAAATCTTTTTATTTCAGATATCATACTGTATCAACACTGCATTAGCTAATAGTTACTTTAAGGTTTTATGCAAGTGAACTTGGAGACTGGATTATAGAGATGGCTACAGAAGCTATAACGTCTTTGAGTCTACAGGACCCAAAAGAACGCAGTGTAGTTCTAAGGACATTCAAGATTAATGCGGTGGTGAATGGCAGGGGCCAAATTTAGGGTGACAAATTGCTCTGAATACATCATGTGTAAGCAACTAATAAGAATAGACTTAAAGTGTGTGTATGCAATAACATATGAAATGAAATGTATAATTTCAACTTTATTTTTTTTATTTTACTTATAATACAATTATGTCTCAAAATATATCTCCTGTTATGGATTATAGAAACGACCATTCACTGCCGGTTGAAGCCAAGACACCTTCTGATCATAATGAAGTCCTGGACGAGGATAGAGATGTTTGAAGCAATTCCGATTCCGCACTACAAATTTGGAAAATAGTAACATAAAGATATTAATAATAAGATTACAGAGAAGACTGCTATCAGAGAATACATTAATATTTTACAAAGTAAAAACGTATTTACGTCCTCAATATATCCATTGCCCCAATGGAAATCTGAATTTACAGGACACAAAAGAATGCTGTATCCCGGACTAAGCGAATGCAAGATGGTTGCGTTGGGGAACAGCAGGAGCCAATTGTTTCTTTTAAAAGAATGAATCCGAGTGGATGGTGACACAAAAGATTAATTGTTTCACGTTAAATGTCGAGGATTTCTTGGATATCCATTTAAATCAGTCCTTTTCAGGGCTACAACGTGAATCCAAACGTTGACAACTCTCGTTCAATAAAATTTTGCTATGTACACACGTATAATTATTTCAATGGCTTGTATGAATGTACTGTTGTGCCGGCCTATTGGCATCGACTAGTTTACTTTAAGATACGCGAAATGTAATAGGTGGTAACGAAATCGAGTTCGAAAGTCTTTCAGTTCAAGAGTTTTATTTTAGGACTAACTGACAGAGTGACGGTGTCTATGCCAGGACTGGAGATGGTCTTGTGCGGTCCTGGGGACCTTTATATGTTTCTAAAAGGAGCTTGGAGGTGGAATTTGAAAAAGGACAGAATGTTTTAGAAAGGAAGTATTTTTGGAGTTTGCTCAGGTGTTGATACGTAATCAAAGTGAAATTTTATCATTATGTCAAGCTCAACAATTGAAGGGAATTTTTATGGGTTTATGTTCCTGTTGAGGGTTTGCTTACTTTGGCGGAACATTTGGCAACGGAAAGGTTTATCGGTAGGTTTGTTCAGGAAGGAATTTGTGGAAGTCCGACTAATGTGACGATTGGATTGGAAAATGTGATAGGAAGGCATAACAGTACGTTATTTCCAGAGTTAGATGACTACAATCGGAATGACCGTGTAGGTTTCCATGTAGAAGGGAGACCGTGCGAAATGACAAAATGGGCAAATGACGTAGAAATGTGCAGGATATATGAAAGTTGTGTCGGGCTAAAATCCAAACAATTTGAGATCTCAGATTGAATCAAATGTTGTATGGGGATGTTCGATTGTCTTCAAGAATCGATTTTATAAGGTAAACAATAGATTCGTCGAAAAGTCGTGGATAATAGTTATTATGTTGGTTGGTTGCTACGCGCCGTAGAATCGATTTTGTAAGTTAAGTAATCGTTAATAATAAATAGAATGATTGGTTGGTTATTACGTCGAAGATTCTATTTTTTAGAATTATAACATACCTACAAACATTTAATGAAATTTGAAACCTGAAATTGGTTAGTTTTTGAACTTTCACAACTTTCATAAATACCTGCATATTTATACATTATTTGCCCATTTTCTCATATTTCTGGGTCCCTCTTGTATATTGAAACCAAGTATGTCATTCCGCTTGTAGCCATCTAACGCTGACAACAACATACTTCCATATGGCTTCCATACAAGCCATAGAAATAATCAGGAATATTTTATTGAACGAGAGTTGTCAACATTTGGAATCACTTTGAGGCCCTGGAAAGGTCTGTTTTCAATGGATATCAAGGAAATCCTTGAAACTTGACATCAGAAAACCAGTCGCTTGTCTCCTGCGGCACACAGATTGATTCTCTTGAAACCAAGATTTAGCTCCAGCTGTTCCCTACCACTTCCACTCTGCGTTTGCTTAGGCCTGCATACAGCTTTCTTTTGTGACCAGTAGACTCCGGTTTCAATTAGGACAGTGGATATGTTGTGGATGAAAAGATGTTATTGCTTGTGTAATCTTCTTTATAATCCAGCCGACGATAGGATTGCAAATAGCACAAAAATCAGCAATCAGAAGTCCACAGAATCTAGTTGCATAGAACCTTAAAGTAACTATATCCACGCAAGTAAAACTCTACAAGAATTCAACATATCCTCGACTATATCAACATGTATACATACATATATACTGACTTAGAATTGTTCGAGAAGCACGCGGGTCTCTCTTTTATAGGGATTTTTGTAAATTACACGTTTTTGTGTCATTTTAATTGATTCGAACCCACGCCCTTTCGGACTGGTGCCTAAAGAACGAAAAGGATACTTGGAGGAACAGGCGAGGACGGAAACAGAAAGGTGCAATCTCTCTCTCCCGGGTTTTTGCACAGTTTTCCCTGGGAGCGACGGGTGAATGCCGGAGACGAGTGCTTCCGACGGCCGTGCAAGCTATCTTGGAATCCACATGCACCGAGAAATCATCATTTCCTCCTAATAATTCGGAAGATACCGTACAAACGATTTCGTCCGGAAGAAGGAGCTGGGAGCTGCCTGGAGGTCCATCGCTACCTGAAGATATTGGCTAAAGTATTGTTAAATTAATAGGATAAGAACGTTCAGTCATTTATTCAAAATGAGTCGGAGAAAGAGAAATGCAAAGCGAGCTAGGTAGGTTGGTAAATTATACATCAGGATCGGAAATTTCAAATGGGTTAGAGGTCGAGGATGTGGCCGTTGAAAATTGTCCCGTACAACCTTTGCCTAAAACAAGGGGATTTGAAATAGTAAGTATGGTGCCAGCAGAAGGAAATTCTGTTGTGGCAAATCTGCTAAATGAAGGATCTGTCGCGGCGAATTTAAACCCGCCGCGCAAATAGCGCAAAGCGCCATCGTCTGCCTCACATTCGGCTCCCTCCGTTGCGCCTCGGCCGACTCCGGGCGGATCGAGCAGTTCGGTGATCGGCTCGAGGCGGGACGGGGGAGACGGTGTGAGGTAAGACGCGGGTCTCCGACGGCCGGTCTCCTTCTTACCGTTTCGGCAATCGATCCGCACAGGTGACTTTCGCAATCATATTGACTCTTTTTGCTTCACTTAGACCGGACCGTCGTAGGCCACATTTAAAGCGGTCGTTCTTTTCTTTTCTTTTCTTTTCGCGCAGTCCTTCCTTTTAAATTCACGCTTTAATTCTCTTTTCTTTTTGCTCTTTAGATTCACCTTTTCCTTTGCTTGATCTATTGTATATTCTTTCTAATCTTTCTTTTCCTTATTAAGTAGGCGTTAGTGTAAATATAGATTACCGTATTACTTCATTTCCGTTGCGTCCTTTAGACTTTAGTTACACGTTTCGCATTTATACGCGCTTTTCATTTCCGTGCCGTCTTTAGCTTAATTGTATATATTTTCTTTATTATAATAGATTAGTTTATTTTAACGTAATTTCTTTAGTTTTAACCTCACGCTCTCTCACCGCTTCCCTTCGCGTTCCCTTTGCATACGGAATAGCTCCACCGAGTTCAAGAAAGAGCCGGCGAAACTCCTAACAGGATCTGTCGGGGAAATTGATAGTGCCAGTACTTTTATTGACCCCGCTAAAAACAATCGGAGTTTTATGTCTTTTAAATTCGCAGCGGAATCAATACTCAAATTCGATGGAAATTCATGTTCATTACAAAAATTTATTAGTCAGAGTGAGTTGGCGAATTCGGTCATAAATCCCAGGGAACGAAAAAACCTTTTCCTTTTAATTAAAAATCGGATTGGGGGTCGAGCTGAGCGGCTAATAGCAAACCGTCAACAGCCCAGGAATCTAGAAGAACTTTTAGACTTATTAAGATCTATTTATTTGCGATCTTTTAATTTAGACCAAATACAAGATAAAATGAAAGAAATTAAGCAGGGTTGAAATGAAAATTTAGGGTTTAAAAAAGGATTATCGGTTGAGAATTGAAGATATTCTTAATCAGGGAAGAGAAGTCGCAAAAGGAAAATTTTCGAAGGAACAATGCCAGGGAATAACAATGCTCTTGAATAAGACAGCCGTTCGGAATTTTCGTTTAGGTCTTCAAAATAATCTTTTAAGTAATATGCTGATAGATCAAAGTCAAAATTTGTTACAGATCATGGACGAAGCACTATTTTGCGAACAGGAAATTACTTAAAATCTGTGGACTCACACGTTATACTCTTCAAAACACAAAAATCTATCAAACAATTACAGATTATCGTAAATGCTATCAATGTGGAAAATTATGCCATATACGAAGAAATTGTTCTCAGAATTGAATGAGTCAGCCTCACTCACAGAATTTCAATTGTACCCGTTGCAATATTTGCGGAGACCCGAATCACACGGGGAACGAGTGCTTTAGAAGGCCGAAAGGAAATTATTGGCCTGTACAAAGAGCGCAGGAACCTGGAGTGTGCAATTCTTTCCAAAAGTCCGATAAAATAAACTGCCACACTGCTCCACCAAATGGCGGACCAGGGAGCAGAAAATTCATTGCACGTCGGAACCCAGCAACTGATTTAAAATAAATGTGAACATCAGCCATATACCCACAATAACCCTTCATGACAAATTATTTAGAGGAGGAATTTCGAAATTTCTAATGGACACAGGCTCTCAATATAATAAAAAGGGGGGAATTAATTAACAATGTGAATATGAATACAGATGTTTGTTATAAGCTTACCGGTATTGGTCCTGAGATAGTCTGCACAAATGGGGAAACATCCATTCATATTTGTGGTGTGAAAGTGAAATTCCAATTTGTTGCAGATGAGTTTCTGAAAAGGAAATTCTGCAGCACGGTAAGTACGCTTAACCTGAACTATAACTAATATCTACAATGGTACTGCAATGTAGTTCTTAAAGTTTACAGGCGGAATTTACAGCTTGGTAACGTACGCTTCACGCTTTAGATGAATCTAACACAAATTAACAATGCAGGAATATCGAATAAATACCACTTCAGATCAAATTAAGTTTTCCTTACCTCCGGTAGAACTAGAAGAGTTTGAGGTTATGCCTCCAGCACCATGAGCAGCAAGTTGGAAATTTTAATAATGCTCAGGCCAAAGCAGATGCGCAGAGTTTTTCTAAAATTGTTGAATCATTACATTTACGTCTTAATAATTTGGAGGTAACAAGCCTTCTCAAACTAATATATATGAATTTTCATATCAATTTCATCTTCCAAATGACAAGTTACAGGCAACAAAGCTCGCAAAACATTCAATAATTACCACTGATGAAGTCCCAAGAAGTGCAAAACAATATCGCTTTCCATGTATACATAAGCAGGAGATAAAAGAACAAGTAGGTTCTTTGCTTGAGAATGATATTATTCAACCATCCTCATCTGCATTCAATTCTCCCTTATGGATTGTTCCAAAAAAACCTGATGCTACTGGAAAGCCTCAATGACGGATGTTTATTGATTATCGGAAGTTGAACGAGAAAACCATCAGCGACTCATATCCTATTCCAAACATAGTGGACATTTTAGATGATCTTGGTGGTGCCAAGCATTTTAGTATTCTTGATTTGGCTTCAGGGTTCCATCAAACACCCATGGACCCCGAATCCAAGTCAACGACAGCGTTCTCAACTATCAATGGACACTACAACATTTCAACAGTGCATGGACTTATTATTATCTGGGTTACAGGGAATTGAAATGTTTATTTATATGGATGATATTGTTATTTATGCAAGCTCATTGGCAGAACATTCCCAGAGATTAAAACATATTTTAGCACGTTGACAAAACGCTGGACTCACCTTATAACCTGGAAAGTGCCAATTCCTTCGTCGTGAAATAACATATTTGGGGCATCTTATAACATTGAAGGGTGTAAAACCTGATCCAGGCAAAGTCAAGGCTGTCAAGAATATCCCAATAACTAAAAACAAGAAAAGTTTATAACAATTCTAAGGCCTTGTTGATTATTACAGGAGATTTATGGATGGAATGGCCAAAATAGCAAAGCTACAGTAAATTCTGTCACATTGTCACTACTGGAGCTCCAGTCACATTGTCAATGGGCTGCGTCTGCGCCCATGTATGCGTCATTCCTACGCCTATGTTACCTCGAGCGGAGTCAGTCAAGCGTGTGATGTTTATGAGGCGTGAAGCGACGCGGCTCCTTTGTCGAGAGTTCGCGGTTTGGTTTTTTATAATACAATCACATAATTTTTCACATTTTGCTTTTTGTTTTATTTAAAATAGTGATTAATATATTGATGAGATTTTTCCGCGTAAAATGAAATCAAACATGATATTAATCGGACCATATTTACTTATTTATTACTGTGACGTTCTATTTTCATATACGCTGCATATATACATTATTAAATTTGTACGAATAATAAATAAAAAAGAATCGAATAAAAAGACATAAATCGATGACGAGGACGAGTTAAAAATAATAAAAAACAACAACAAATAAAATAAATAAATCTACGAACATTTCCTAATTTATTTACCGGGCTTGTCTGCTTATCTTCCTAATAATATAAATCCTGGACGATAGGACCAGTCACAATTTAAAATACATGTCTAAAATCTCAGTTTCACATGTTCCGCGTCACACTTATTTATAATATTCTATCCCGGTCGTGGAGATATAGCATTAATACATTTAAAATATAGGGCTTAGTCCTTATCGCTACTCGGCTCTACTCTTACTCGCATACTCTTTTACATTGCCAGTGAGCTGAGATCCGTAGTACGACAACGTGAGAGAGAAGGACGCGAGGCGCGAAAACCATGTCCTTCTCTGTCACATTGTCATACTACGGTTTTCAGCTCACTGACAATGTGAGAGAGTATACTATGATCAGTAAATGTGATCTCAATTACACCATGTTTGATCTCATTTTTATCCCAATAATTTCATGATTACGTTATACAATTTTTCATACAGGAAAATTTAATAATAAAAAGCGATAAGAATCGTCTTTAATATAGCATTTGGTACGCTGAGTTTTAAACGGCTCAGTTGCCTCGACTGTGCTTTTTTACTCTCTTTTGTTCGCTGTCCTTTTCTTCGTTCGGCGAACTACAAAGGCGGGTCGCGAGGCTCGAAAACCGTGTCTACTATCTCCAAGTGGTCCGAACCATTGAACTATATACACCTGGAATCAGAACATTGTTACGGGACCGTCGGTGGTAAAAGTCTTCCTTGAGTATAAATAACTCTACGTTTGGTTGTTTTAAGAAAAACAGGTTTTTATTGTTGCTTATTCGTGGATAATTTTACACTTTGTTAAACGCACTTGGTAACTCCAGACTCGGTGGTTTCTGGCTAACTGACTTTTGGGTGAAAAGGGCCTTTCTTAAGTACTACGGGCGCGGACCCTAACCCTCAGACCTAAGGGGTGGGGGTAGGTCTAGCGTTACAAACATCCATATGTAAAGTCGCCGAAAAGCGGGACAGAGAGTGAGAGAGTATGATTCCAGGGATACCTGTCCTTTGTTAACTGTACGATCCGTTTCAAAAATATCGGTGTAGCAGACGAGAGCCCAGTCAAGAAATTAAACCGCGTAAATCGGTGGATTACAAACAAGTGCAAACGTGCAAACCAGTTGAATCAAGGCACTTTATCCAAGCGGCAGAAACTAGGTTATGTCGTGTTGTATTAAAAATTGCAAAAGCGTGTGGACGAAGAATGGGGATATTACTTTTCACAGGTAATTAGGAACAAAAGTAAAACTGCGTAGCATATATGAGGAATAGTGTCAGCATATGGAGTTCTGAACACCATTCGTGTCGGCCCTGATTGGACCTAAGCTGTGCGCATCGCACACAGACTGACAGACGCGCACGTACACTGCGACACAAATTGTGTTCAGAGCTCCATATGCTGACACTGATGAGGAAAAGCATTTTTTATTCCCAATTAATTATATCCAAATTGTCTTTATTTAAGGCTTTCCCAAGGATCCGGCATCATTTGCAGAATTTGTAACGGCAATACCGCCGACATTCGTAAAAAAAATTACGAAGTACACCACCATTTGCAGTAAACATTTTATATATGATTCATTTCACGTAACACCATCTGGACAGAACCGCCTAAAGCAGAGAGCAATACCCACATTGTTTGACTACGATGTGGATTATTCAATAGCAAGTAGTTCAACAAATGTGGTATGTAAATATCTATATCGTGCATATTACTTAAACATTCTAGTGAAACTTAACGCCTCGGATACCCACTATGGGTCAATTTGACCCGAAGCCTGAAGATCGTCAACCCATTTTTTGAGCAAAATAAAAATGTTCGCCTACGTACATTTTCGCGACGTTGCAATATATTTTAAACGTTGACAATTTGTTTATAAATTGTTTATACAATTTTTTACAAAATTAAAATTTTTGCTTCCGTGCATTATAGCGACGTTGCAATGTATTTTACGATTGTTGATAATTTGTTTATAAATTGTTCACAACTTCTTTCGAGCAAAATTTATAAAATTTTCTGCGACATGGTCGTTAGTATTTTATAACGCGTTGAATTTCCTTTGCGGTTCTCGTCTCACATAAATTTATACAAATAAAATGTCGGGTTGCCGTCCTGCAGGATGGATCAGAATGACGTGGGATTGCGTGTCTCCTTTTTTCAGTCGGGTGTCCGAGAGTTAAAGTGTTTCAAATATGTTAACGATGTAAGTACAATTGTATTATTACTTTAATCACAAGGCACCATGATTGATTTAGGTTCAACCTTCAACGAGTACAGGGATCATACAAAATTTGCATGCAGGACCCAGCAAATATTCAACAAATATTGAGGATACCGATAACGAAATGGTAGGTTGTATGGCATACTAAATAGGACCGCGCCAGTAATATAAGGCATGTGTGTTTATAAGTGTAAATTGAGAAACTGTTATAAATTTATATTATATTATAGATAATAGAAGCTGCAAATACCAGCTGTGATACAAATGTCACACTTCACCAGAACTGCTCTTCTAATGATGATGTGTTGCATGCTGAAAAGTTACATGTATGTTATTATGTTTTGTTTTATGATCTTTCATTCATATTTTGTAAAATGTTAATAGTATCAAGTGTGTCATATTCAAGGTAGAATTTATCTTTACAGTCAGGACCTGCAATCAACAGAAGATCACAGGACATTGGCACACAAACATCATCCCGGATTTTAAGCAGACAGGATAAAATGGTAACTTTGCGTAAAAAAGTAAGAGTGCTACAGAAGCGGTTGCAGCGACGCAACAATAGATTAAAAACGATGGAAGACTTGGTTCGGCATTTAATACTATTCTGTCCTTTGTTACCTGTACTACCCTTTCAATAATGTTGTGTACGCCGTTAAAATATACGGAACTGAACTATCTTTGCTGTACTACCCTGTTGTTGCTTCTATGACAAAAGGGTTTATGGTAAGTCGTAATAAAAACAGAATGTGTTTGAAGAAAAACTGTTCCCATACAAGAAATATAGACTATATATGTTTCATAATTTGCAATTTGTATACAGAGAGATAATTCCAAATGTGTATAATCAATCAGGCATCTATTACAATTTCTGACTGTGGCAATAGCATTTGAAACTTGTTAATTACCAGTATATATATTATTTTATTCCTAAATAAATGTTAATGGGTGCACCTGAACGAGGAAACACTACTTTCAAACGCATAGAAAAATTAAAAAAAAGTAACACCGACTTCAAAAATCGAACATTATTTTATATTGTTCAGTGCATTTTTTAAGTCTGTTAAATAGGATACTTTCTCAAACAAAATTAATAATATCAATCAAAATTATTGTAATATTTATTTTATTTATGGTCTATGTCTATTTGGAAAAAAACAAAAAATGAGCAAGTATTATATTTTTACATCCACCATGAACAATTCCCGAAGAAAAGCAATTTCGATATGTATTAACAATTAACCTTCACTACTTCTAAAACAAAAAAATCATGTGTAATTTGAATGCGTTTGATAATATTTTTTACTTTATTTTGTGATCATATACATTAATTTCTGTGACATACTGACATCACCTACTGAAATATCTAAATAGAAGAGAGCAACTCTTTTCGAACCGGTCATATCTAGTCAAATCTCTGTGGAACTTACGTCGAACGGCGCAAATCGACTGTATGTCCCAAAGGTCCAGTGGTAAGAGTGAGACAGAATACCAAAATATCTTTCTTCTCTCTCTAACAGCGAGGCGCGGCTGTTCCTGCACCCGTGCACATTCCAGGTATTCTATAGTTCAATGTAGCCAATTGAATGGTGGAGTCGCAAGCGGTCTTGCACGGAACTACAAAAGTTACTAGGAATATATATACGTTGGTTTCCAAATCATTGGACTCGCGACGTGCACATTATACACAATAACGCACGTTTAAAATAAATTATTTATATGAAATTGAAGTAACAGTGTAACATAAAATAGTGTGTATATATATACAAGTAATTGTATATATAATACGGTAATTTTTATTATATTTACGTGCCATTATACACAATAACGCAGGTTTAAAATGAACTATTTATATGAAATTAAAGTAATAGTGTAACATAATATAGTGTGTATATATATATATAATTAATAGTATATGTAATACGATATTTTTATTATATTTGAAGGGTTACGTTAAAGTAAATTCATAATAACACTGTAATCAATTTATTAATCCTATTATAATTCACCTAAATATACATCAAATATCAGTGACATATGTGAAGTACATTTTGGTTTACAAACAATGGTATTTATTCGCGTCGTCAAATCAATAAAACGTATCCTATACATATAAACTGACAGACATTCAAAAGCTGCCTAACGTGATCTCGCCTGTATGTATGGCGAAGTAGTATTCACCTCTGAATTCCTCTTCCTCACGATATCCAGGCCACATGTCGGAATAGCATATGTGTATTTCCCCCGGATATTCGTTATGTCGGTATTGATTGTCCTTACGATTTTCCGAAGATGTCATCATGCTAAGTGGGTTCATACAAAATTGATTTAATAATGTGAAGAACTGATGAAATTTATATTGACAGTCAATAGCTAAAAATATAAATGTACACGTACCTCAGATCAATTGTCTCATAATGTACTTGACTTTTGCAGTCCATGTTACTTCCAGTCACCAATATGGGGCCAGAACAATTTAGTGCTCAGGTCATTCTTGATAATATAATATAGGCAATGAACCTGAAAATGAAGACATTTATTACATTGACACTTCATACCAAATCCAATGCCCTGAACAGGGACCAACCCACCATAGCAGCAACAACATTTTACATTTGTTTCCAACACCAAGTTGAACAGCGGAATCAGGAAAAGAATCGTATACATAATGTATAATGTAGGATTGCCCTCTTCTGGGTTGAAAATGGAATGAATCAATATATTTCAACCCTTACATGTTTCAAAACAATTAGTTTCCTCATCAGGAGTCTATAACATACAAAAGTGAACTAATGTGAATGTCTATTACATTTTAGTTGTAGATCTAGCGGATGTATCCTATTGTGGTGGTACTCACGTAAATTGATATAGGATGCAGTATTGAGATGGTATGTTTGAAAATTTAACCAATTTTTCCTATGTGATTCATTCAATTTTTTGACATTGCACAGTGTCTGAAAGCAAATCAGTGCGTTGAAGAAACCATGGCCAGAAATATGCAAAGCTTACATAATTTACAACATTTCTCACATTGTAAAATTTTAACTCTCCAAGATTTGACACATTTCTGCATTTTAATTTTGTAATATTAACCAATCTCACCGGTCTTCGCCAATCGCTGATTGGATTAGGATCGTTTCGTTTCACGTTTGAACAATATTTTGGATGCTTTCTAATACAACACATACTTACGGATGAATATATTTATGTCAAAGTATATTACTCGATGTCTCCCAAGAAGTGTTTGTGGTGTCGGTATGTTTACCTTTAGCAGAGTGAAGGGCCGGCATTAAACGTTTCAACCCCACAGATAGCAATTTTTCTTTAGGAAACGGGGGCGCACCGAAGAAAAAAAAATGTTGCAGAACAATTTTCAGAGCGCGGCACCCTATAAGGTACCCACTTTGCCGAATAATAGGCCCTTCACTATACGTAGTACCCTGCAAGACCGCTTGCGACTCCACCGTTCATATTGGCTTCATTCCCCAGATCCTGATCTCGCATCCATTGTATAGAGATCAGTGCTCCGTCCCCTTATTCCTATGTCCATGTCCGCAACACGTGGCGGCAATTGGTCGGCGCGACAAAGTTGCGTCGCCAGCCTCCTGTGAACCGGGTTAATCTCTATCCAACTTTATCCTATACAACGTCAGTTTGTCTCGACCATTCTCAACCGTTCTGACTTCTGACACAGACGAGGTATAGAATAGACACCGCATCTTATGGACCTTCGTGTCACACGTCTAGAAATACCGACGGAGCAGAAAACGAGGCAAGTTGGAGCGCCCTCTGCGTATGCGAACGGCAGAAGTCATAGGCCCGTATTCAAATACTGCGCTTAGGCCTCGGCTTGAGTCGGGATTACGTAAACCTGGCTCAGACGCGTAATCCGGGTTCAGAAACCTGGCTTGGATCAGATTCTCAAACCAGGATTACATTTGCGTGCCCCCACTCCGATTAAGCCCCGCCCACCGTGTTGTTACACGGGTACACAGGCTTCTCGCATAAAAGTGTAGAGGTCGGTCGGAGTGGGGGTCGAGAAATGTAAGCCTGGGCTGAGACGCCTTGGAAAGGCCTCTTGAGCCGGGATTACGGCCGTTTTTCGCGCCAAATCTGTAAAAATATAACCAAACGTTTACACGACTGTTTAGCAGTTCAGCAGTGTTAAGGTTGGTTAAGGTAATGTTCACCCATGGACAATCAGCAAGAAGTAAATTGAGGAGAAGAATAGAGAACTGCAGTTTCGAAATAGACAGATTGTTCGCGATGATGAGCTCATTCAGAGTGTTCCAGTAGTACAAAGTGTAGAGGATTTGCAAATTTATGAAAGAAAACTTAAAACTTCTGCATTTTTACAAAAATCGGTAATTATTTTTGAATAACATCTTTCGTGTAAAACATACTACAAAAATGACCTTTCGATCAATAGTTACGTCGCAGTCTCAAAAATATAATAGTAATTACAATACAGACTTATAAGTTAAGGTTATTTAACATTTATAATTACATTTATAGTAGAACTTGATAATTGAGGATTAATCAAAATAATATATTCTATAACATAAATTGGCTTGAATTATTTACAATGTTAAACAGAATCATATGGAGAGTGTAATATTGAATAAATATTCTTGGAACTTTGAGGCAATATTCCGTGTCATATTCATGCAATATTCCCACAAGTTACGAAGAGGCGGACATAGTAATATCGCTGCAATATTCTTGCAATTATCCGGCGAAGTCACCTGCAAGGTTTCGCATTTTAAAGTAATATTTATACAACCTTCCAACAATATTCCTTGCTGTCTGGGTAGCCGAGATTCAGACAAGAAGAATGGTACATGAGCGAGTGAATAAATGCTGCTTTTCATTAGTTGTAATGCAAAATCTGTAAAAACAACCAAAAGCGTCCACACGACTGTTCAGTAGTGTTCAGGTAATGTTCAGCCATGGACAACCAGCAAGAAGTAAATATTGAGGAGGAGAATTTGAAACTTGCAGTTCCGAGACGGTTTGTTCGCCATAATTGGTATAATTAATCAATCGGCAAGGCATCGATTTCAACGCACATCTTGTTAAAATTGGAATTGGGTGGCCGTGAAAACTATCTCGAATGTTCCGCCTTTTTGGTGGCATTACACCTCAGCGCTCCGTGCGGCCCATGGGTGATTTGGCCGATGGTGTTGATACAAGACTGTTACGCAGCATGCGGAATATTATATAAGTAAGTTCCTGTGGCTCATGTCTGACGATAATACAACACTCTTCTCTCATTCGTGGTCCTAAATCGGATAATTCCGAAGTTTCCCGCAAGCGAAGCAAGCCGCATGCAGTGTCAGCATATCGACTCTGAACACCATTCGGGTCGCAGGTATGTGCGTGTCGGTGTGTGATGCGCGCAGCTTAGGCCCAATCAGGGCCTTAGCATCGCACACAGGCGAGCACGTACACTGCAACACGCATGGTGTTTAGAGCTCGATATGCTGGCACTGGCCGCATGGCACGCCTTGGCCACGCCCATTATCCAATGACTGCCAGGATCTCCCTTCCACGCGACGTCTAAACCGCGTTTGTGAATACACGAAAAATCTGAACCCGGATTACGCATCTGAGCCAGGTTTACGTAATCCCGACTCAAGCCAAGGTCGAAGCGCAGTATTTGAATACGGGCCTCAGAATCGGCTATCATGCAGCTTCTCCCTTTGGCCAATGGCGGCGATTGCGAGCTGCACGATAGCCGAAACCGAAATTGTTAATTACGGCCAAACTACGATTTCGTAAACTGCGAAATCGATACAGCTGCTTGCGAAAACTATTCGTACACGATTGAGACCGTTAGAGATGAGATATGTCAAAATTATTTCGTTACTCTATGTCCGAAGAGCGATTCTCGCCTCGGCCAACGGCGGCGCTTGCGAGCCAATCAACGCTGAACGATAGCCGATTCTGAAATTATTAATTACGGGCAAATTACGATTTCGTAAACTCCGAAATCGATACAGTAGCTTGCGAAAACTATTCGTAAACGATTGGGACCGTTATACACGAGATACGTCAAAGTTATTTCGCCACTTTCTGCATCTCCTTTCGCCAACGGCGGCGCTTGCGAGAAAATCAACGCTGCACGATAGCCGATTATGAAATTGTTAATTACAGGCAAACTACGATGTCGTAAACTCCGAAATCGATACAGTGGCTTGCGAAAACCATTCGTAAATGATTGAGACCGTTAGAGATGAGATACGTCAAAATTATTTCGTTACTCTATGTCCGAAGAGCGATTCTCGCCTCGGCCAACGGCGGCGCTTGCGAGCTGCACGTTAGCCGATCCTGAAATTGTTAATAACGAGCAAAATACGATTTCGTAAACTCCGAAATCGATACAGTAGCTTGCGAAAACTATTCGTAAACGATTGAGACCGTTATACACGAAATACGTCAAAGTTATTTCGCCACTTTCTGCATCACCTTTCGCCAACGGCGGCGCTTGCGAGCAAATCAACGCTGCACGATAGCCGATTATGAAATTGTTAATTACAGGCAAACTACGACTTCGTATACTCTGAAATCGTTACAGTGGCTTGCGTAAACTATTCGTAAACGATTGAGACCGTTAGAGATGAGATACGTCAAAATTATTTCGTTACTCTATGTCCAAAGAGCGATTCTCGCCTCGGCCAACGGCGGCGCTTGCGAGCTGCACGTTAGCCGTTCCTGAAATTGTTAATAACGAGCAAAATACGATTTCGTAAACAACGAAATCGATACAGTAGCTTGCGAAAACTATTCGTAAACGATTGAGACCGTTATACACGAAATACGTCAAAGTTATTTCGCCACTTTCTGCATCTCCTTTCGCCAACGGCGGCGCTTGCGAGCAAATCAACGCTGCACGATAGCCGATTATGAAATTGTTAATTACAGGCAAACTACGACTTCGTAAACTCTGAAATCGTTACAGTGGCTTGCGTAAACTATTCGTAAACGATTGAGACCGTTAGAGATGAGATACGTCAAAATTATTTCGTTACTCTATGTCCAAAGAGCGATTCTCGCCTCGGCCAACGGCGGCGCTTGCGAGCTGCACGTTAGCCGTTCCTGAAATTGTTAATAACGAGCAAAATACGATTTCGTAAACTCCGAAATCGATACAGCAGCTTGCGAAAACTATTCGTAAACGATTGAGACCGTTACACACGAGATACGTCAAAATTATTTCGCCAGGTTCTGCATCTGGTCAGCTTCTGCTTTCGGCCACTGGAGGCGCTTGCAAGACCTACATTACCCGATTCTCGAAATAGTTAATTACGGCCAAACTACGATTTCTTAAACTCTCAAATCGATACAGCATCTTGCGAAAACTATTCGTAAACGATTGAGACCATTACACACGACATACGTCGAAATTATTTCGCCACGTTCTACATCTGGACAGCTTCGCTCCCCGGCCACTGTGGCGCTGCGCGGTAGCAGACGATAATTACTAGATATTAAAATTGTTAATTACGGGCAAACTACAATTTCGTAAACTCTGAAATCGATTGCGCAAACTTGCGTAAACTATTCATAAACGATTGAGACCAAAATAAGCGAAATCGGTGATAGTCGTCTGCTAACTATACACCCACCTAAAAATTGTTAATTACGGGCAAACTACGATTTCGTAAACTCTGAAATCGATTGCATAAACTTGCGTAAACTATTCGTAAACGATTGAGACCAAAATAAGCGAAATCGGTGATAGTTGTCTGCTAACTATACGGCGGTGAACATATCAATCTAAATCAAGATAGGGCGATAGCGTTTGAACGGCTTTGTAACAATGCTGAAAAGCAGAAGCAACGTTTCGATAAAACGCGCAGAACAAATATTGTATATAGACGGCGACTCTGTTTTTGTAAAACCCGCCGATACAAGAAGGGCGAAAACAGACCGTAAGTTTGAGGGTCCATTTGTAATTTTGAAAACCCTGGCAAATAATCGTTATGAGATATTGGGCAAAAGTGGTAGGCCACAAATTGTGCCTAAGGACCGATTGCGTCCTTGGAAGGGCGAATGGATGGCTGATAACGATGCCACTGATAGTGAGCGAGAGAATACGGATGAGCCATGTTAGCGTTGTATGTTTATGTTTGCTTATGTTTGTTTATGTTTGTCTATGTTTGTTATGTTTGCTTATATTTTATTAATACTATGTGAGATCTTTTGTAGCTGAGTTGTTTTGTTCCTCTTGCATGGAAAATAGAAAACAAATAAATAAAAAAAAAAAAAAAATTAAATGACTATAAAAAGTACGTTTTTGTCATTGCCTTTTTCTTTGTTCTCACATATAAAAACTTTACTATCCATGAATGAGGCTGCATGATTGAAAACGTATGTTGGAAGATGGAAGTTGGTTGCGTTTGAGAGTAACGATAGCACGATGCAGGTTGCTGCGCGTGGCTGTAGACGTTACGATCTCTGGAAGACGCTGTGTGATGGAAGTGCGCGTGCACGGTCCATCTGCCGACACACTTGTGAGTGTTGTCTGGGTTTTTGGGTAAGGTGCTAGAAGGCACTGTCGCATATTGTTGTGTGACGTGGTTTGGCCTTGTGTTTGAGACCACGGGGCCGAAGTGACGCTTTGTGTCTGTTGGCAAGTTTGCAATGAGTGATTGCCGCGATGTAACACTATGTGGTGGCTGCTAGCTGTATTACATTGGAAAATACTGTTGTATTGAAAGCTGTTATGCATGAGAGAATAAGCGTTTTGCTCAAAGGGTAATGATGCTTCTCGAGAACGCGAAGCAGGTCAGTTTGGCCGTGTTAGCGATGCATTTGATTTCGCCCATAACACGCGGTAATTCGACAGTGGCACACGACAGTGCGTTGCTGTGTCACCTGTTTTTGGAGGCGCCGAGAGTCGCGGATCATATGTTTACCTCGGCGGCCGGTGCATTGACCTGCGTCTCAGTAAGAGTAAGCATTGTAAACAAATGCGAGAGTGAATCTCGCCGAAGATCAGAGCAGTCTTTGCCTGTTGGAAAGAGGACGGAGCTTGACCCCTCTGCACTTCCCCCAGAATCGCTAAAACGAACACATCTCGTAGAGCTATTTTGCGGGTTTCTAACATGCCTGTGCTTGCTGCCTGTGCTTGCTGTGCTGCCTGTGCTTGCTGCCTGTGCTTGCTGTGCTTGCTATGCTGCCTGTGCAAGCTGCCTGTGCAAGCTGCCTGTGCTTGCTGTGCTGCCTGTGCTTGCTGCCTGTGCTTGCTGTGCTGCCTGTACTTGCTGTGCTGCCTGTGCTTGCTGCCTGTGCTTGCTGTGCTGCCTGTGCTTGCTGCCTGTGCTTGCTGTGCTGCCTGTGCATGCTGTGCTGCCTGTGCTTGCTGCCTGTGCTTGCGGTGCTGCCTGTGCTTGCTGTGCTGCCTGTGCTTGCTGCCTGTGCTTGCTGCCTGTGCTTGCTGTGCTGCCTGTGCTTGCAGCCTGTGCTTGCTGTGCTGCCTGTGCTTGCTGCCTGTGCTTGCTGCCTGTGCTTGCTGTGCTGCCTGTGCTTACTGTGTTGCCTGTGCTTGCTGCCTGTGCTTGCTGTGCTGCCTGTGCTTGCAGCCTGTGCTTGCTGTGCTGCCTGTGCTTGCTGTGCTGCCTGTTAGCGATGCATTTGATTTCGCCCACAACACGCGGTAATTCGACAGTGGCACACGACAGTGCGTTGCTGTGTCACCTGTTTTTGGAGGCGCCGAGAGTCGCGGATCATATGTTTACCTCGGCGGCCGGTGCATTGACCTGCGTCTCAGTAAGAGTAAGCATTGTAAACAAATGCGAGAGTGAATCCCGCCGAAGTTCGGAGCAGGCTTTGCCTGTTGGAAAGAGGACGGAGCTTGACCCCTCTGCACTTCCCCCAGAATCGCTAAAACGAACACATATCGTCGAGCTATTTTGCGGGTTTCTAACATGCCTGTGCTTGCAGCCTGTACTTGCTGTGCTGCCTGTGCTTGCTGTGCTGCCTGTGCTTGCTGCCTGTGCTTGCTGCCTGTGCTTGCTGTGCTGCCTGTGCTTGCTGCCTGTGCTTGCTGTGCTGCCTGTGCTTGCTGTGCTGCCTGTGCTTGCTGCCTGTGCTTGCTGTTTGTGCTTGTTGTGCTGCCTGTGCTTGCTGTGCTGCCTGTGCCTGCTGCCTGTGCTTGCTGTGCTGCCTGTGCTTGTTGCCTCTGCTTGCTGTGCTGCCTGTGCTTGCTGTGCTACCTGTGCTTGCTGCCTGTGCTTGCTGTTTGTGCTTGCTGTGCTGCCTGTGCTTGCTGCCTGTGCTTGCTGTGCTGCCTGTGTGTCAGAGAAATCTATATTACCGACCAACTTCACCTCACTTCACGCTCATCACTCACGCGAGATCTCGAATCGATAACTTGTCCACCTATCAGAGATCAATACAGATCTAATCGATTATTATCGAGAACTCACGTGACGAGCCGGTGCGCTTCCGGCGCCCGCCTTTTATTCTCACTCACCTCGCAACCATTGTATCACGCGGACGTCACTTCTTGTGCTATAGCAACACTTCTCTTTTCGGACGGTTTCACATCAACTCTTTACTCCCAATATTATTTCTCGTACGGTGCAACTCACCACGGGTTCACTCAGTGTGTAAATAGCTGTTATTTAGTGTCGTAAATAAATAGTTTATTGTGTTCTCATAACTTCACCGCCTGCGCTTACTTGCCACTCACCCGTCCACTATCCACTCGCTTTCCATCTACGCGAGCACTTCAATTACAAACACTGTGCTTGTTGCCTCTGCTTGCTGTGCTGCCTGTGCTTGCTGCCTGTGCTTGCTGTGCTGCCTGTTAGCGATGCATTTGATGTCGCCCATAACACGCGGTAATTCGACAGTGGCACACGACAGTGCGTTGCTGTTTCACCTGTTTTTGGAGGCGCCGAGAGTCGCGGATCATATGTTTACCTCGGCGGCCGGTGCATTGACCTGCGTCTCAGTAAGAGTAAGCATTGTAAACAAATGCGAGAGTGAATCTCGCCGAAGATCGGAGCAGGCTTTGCCTGTTGGAAAAAGGACGGAGCTTGACCCCTCTGCACTTCCCCCAGAATCGCTAAAACGAACACATCTCGTAGAGCTATTTTGCGGGTTCCTAACATGCCTGTGCTTGCTGCCTGTGCTTGCTGTGCTGCCTGTGCTTGCTGTCTGTGCTTGCTGTGCTGCCTGTGCTTGCTGCCTGTGCTTGCTTTACTTGCTGTGCTGCCTGTGCTTGCTGTGCTGCCTGTGCTTGCTGCCTGTGCTGCCTGTGGTTGCTGCCTGTGCTTGCTGCCTGTGCTTGCTGCCTGTACTTGGTGTGCTACCTGTGCTTGCTGCCTGTGCTTGCTGCCTGTGCTTGCTGTTCTGCCTGTGCTGCCTGTGCTTGCTGCCTGTGCTTGTTGTGCTGCCTGTGGTTGCTGCCTGTGCTTGCTGTGCTGCCCGTGCTTGCTGCCTGTGCTTGCTGTGCTGCCTGTGCTTGCTGCCTGTGCTTGCTGCGCTGCCTGTGCTTGTTGTGCTGCCTGTGCTTGCTGCCTGTGCTTGCTGTGCTGCCTGTGCAAGCTGCCTGTGCTTGCTGTGCTGCCTGTGCTTGCTGCCTGTGCTTGCTGTGCTGCCTGAGCTTGTTTCCTCTGCTTGCTGTGCTGCCTGTGCTTGCTGCCTGTGCTTGCTGTTCTGCCTGTGCTTGCTGTGCCGCCTGTGCTTGCTGCCTGTGCTTGCTGTGCTGCCTGTGCTTGCTGCCTGTGCTTGCTGTGCTGCCTGTGCTTGCTGTGCTGCCTGTTCTTGCTGCCTGTGCTTGCTGTGCTGCCTGTGCTTGGTGTGCTGCCTGTGCTTGCTGCCTGTGCTTGTTGTGCTGCCTGTGCTTGGTGTGCTGCCTGTGCTTGCTGCCTGTGCTTGCTGTGCTGCCTGTGCTTGCTGCCTGTGCTTGCTGTGCTACCTGTGCTTGCTGCCTGTGCTTGCTGTACTGCCTGTGCTTGCTGCCTGTGCTGCCTGCGCTTGCTGCCTGTGCTTGTTGTGCTGCCTGTGCTTGCTGCCTGTGCTTGCTGTACTTGCTGTGCTGCCTGTGCTTGCTGCCTGTGCTTGCTGCCTGTGCTTGCTGTGCTGCCTGTGCTTGCTGCCTGTGCTTACTGTGCTGCCTGTGCCTGCTGTGCTGCCTGCGCTTGCTGCCTGTGCTTGCTGCCTGTGCTTGCTGTGCTGCCTGTGCTTGCTATGCTGCCTGTGCTTACTGTGTTGCCTGTGCTTGCTGCCTGTGCTTGCTGCCTGTGCTTAGTGTGTTGCCTGTGCTTGCTGCCTGTGCTTGCTGCCTGTGCTTGCTGCCTGTGCTTGCTGTGCTGCCTTTGCTTGCTGCCTGTGCTTGCTGTGCTTGCTATGCTGCCTGTGCTTGCTGCCTGTGCTTGCTGTGCTGCCTGTGCTTGCTGTGCTGCCTGTTCTTGCTGCCTGTGCTTGCTGTGCTGCCTGTGCTTGCTGCGCTGCCTGCGCTTGCTGCCTGTACTTGGTGTGCTGCCTGTGCTTGCTGCCTGTGCTTGCTGCCTGTGCTTGCTGTGCTGCCTGTGCTTGCTGTGCTGCCCGTGCTTGCTGCCTGTGCTTGCTGTGCTGCCTGTGCTTGCTGCCTGTGCTTGCTGTGCTGCCTGTGCTTGCTGCCTGTGCTTGCTGTGCTGCCTGTTCTTGCTGCCTGTGCTTGCTGTGCTGCCTGTGCTTGCTGTGCTGCCTGTTCTTGCTGCCTGTGCTTGCTGTGCTGCCAGTGCTTGCTGCGCTGCCTGTGCTTGCTGCCTGTACTTGGTGTGCTGCCTGTACTTGGTGTGCTGCCTGTGCTTGCTGTGCTGCCTGTGCTTGCTGCCTGTGCTTGCTGTGCTGCCTGTGCTTGCTGCCTGTGCTTGCTGCCTGTGCTTGCTGTGCTGCCTTTGCTTGCTGCCTGTGCTTGCTGTGCTTGCTATGCTGCCTGTGCAAGCTGCCTGTACTTGCTGTGCTGCCTGTGCTTGCTGCCTGTGCTTGCTGTGCTCCCTGTGCTTGCTGCCTGTGCTTGCTGTGCTGCCTGTGCTTGCTGCCTGTGCTTGCTGTGCTGCCTGTGCTTGCTGCCTGTGCTTGCTGTGCTGCCTGTTCTTGCTGCCTGTGCTTGCTGTCCTGCCTGTGCTTGCTGCGCTGCCTGTGCTTGCTGCGCTGCCTGTGCTTGCTGCCTGGACTTGGTGTGCTGCCTGTGCTTGCTGCCTGTGCTTGCTGTGCTGCCTGTGCTTGCTGCCTGTGCTGCCTGTGCTTGCTGCCTGTGCTTGTTGTGCTGCCTGTGCTTGCTGCCTGTGCTTGCTGTACTTGCTGTGCTGCCTGTGCTTGCTGCCTGTGCTTGCTGTGCTGCCTGTGCTTGCTGCCTGTGCTTGCTGTACTTGCTGTGCTGCCTGTGCTTGCTGCCTGTGCTTGCTGTGCTGCCTGTGCTTGCTGCCTGTGCTTGCTGTGCTGCCTGTTCTTGCTGCCTGTGCTTGCTGTGCTGCCTGTGCTTGCTGTGCTGCCTGTGCTTGCTGCGCTGCCTGTGCTTGCTGCCTGTACTTGGTGTGCTGCCTGTGCTTGCTGCCTGTGCTTGCTCTGCTGCCTGTGCTTGCTGCCTGTGCTTGCTGTGCTGCCTGTGCTTGCTGCCTGTGCTTGCTGCCTGTGCTTGCTGTGCTGCCTTTGCTTGCTGCCTGTGCTTGCTATGCTGTCTGTGCAAGCTGCCTGTGCTTGCTGTGCTGCCTGTGCTTGCTGCCTGTGCTTGTTGCCTGTGCTGCCTGTGCTTGCTGCCTGTGCTTGTTGTGCTGCCTGTGCTTGCTGTACTTGCTGTGCTGCCTGTGCTTGCTGCCTGTGCTTGCTGTGCTGCCTGTGCTTGCTGCCTGTGCTTGCTGTGCTGCCTGTGCTTGCTGCCTGTGCTTGCTGTGCTGCCTGTGCCTGCTGTGCTGCCTGCGCTTGCTGCCTGTGCTTGCTGTGCTGCCTGTGCTTGCTATGCTGCCTGTGCTTACTGTGTTGCCTGTGCTTGCTGCCTGTGCTTGCTGCCTGTGCTTAGTGTGTTGCCTGTGCTTGCTGCCTGTGCTTGCTGTGATGCCTGTGCTTGCTGTGCTGCCTTTGCTTGCTGCCTGTGCTTGCTGTGCTTGCTATGCTGCCTGTGCAAGCTGCCTGTGCTTGCTGTGCTGCCTGTGCTTGCTGCCTGTGCTTGCTGTGCTGCCTGAGCTTGTTTCCTCTGCTTGCTGTGCTGCCTGTGCTTGCTGTGCTGCTTGTGCTTGCTGCCTGTGCTTGCTGTGCTGCCTGTGCTTGCTGTGCTGCCTGTTCTTGCTGCCTGTGCTTGCTGTGCTGCCTGTGCTTGGTGTGCTGCCTGTGCTTGCCGCCTGTGCTTGTTGTGCTGCCTGTGCTTGGTGTGCTGCCTGTGCTTGCTGCCTGTGCTTGCTGTGCTGCCTGTGCTTGCTGCCTGTGCTTGCTGTGCTGCCTTTGCTTGCTGCCTGTGCTTGCTATGCTGTCTGTGCAAGCTGCCTGTGCTTGCTGTGCTGCCTGTGCTTGCTGCCTGTGCTTGTTGCCTGTGCTGCCTGTGCTTGCTGCCTGTGCTTGTTGTGCTGCCTGTGCTTGCTGCCTGTGCTTGCTGTACTTGCTGTGCTGCCTGTGCTTGCTGCCTGTGCTTGCTGTGCTGCCTGTGCTTGCTGCCTGTGCTTGCTGTGCTGCCTGTGCTTGCTGCCTGTGCTTGCTGTGCTGCCTGTGCCTGCTGTGCTGCCTGCGCTTGCTGCCTGTGCTTGCTGCCTGTGCTTGCTGTGCTGCCTGTGCTTGCTATGCTGCCTGTGCTTACTGTGTTGCCTGTGCTTGCTGCCTGTGCTTGCTGCCTGTGCTTAGTGTGTTGCCTGTGCTTGCTGCCTGTGCTTGCTGTGATGCCTGTGCTTGCTGTGCTGCCTTTGCTTGCTGCCTGTGCTTGCTGTGCTTGCTATGCTGCCTGTGCAAGCTGCCTGTGCTTGCTGTGCTGCCTGTGCTTGCTGCCTGTGCTTGCTGTGCTGCCTGAGCTTGTTTCCTCTGCTTGCTGTGCTGCCTGTGCTTGCTGTGCTGCTTGTGCTTGCTGCCTGTGCTTGCTGTTCTGCCTGTGCTTGCTGTGCCGCCTGTGCTTGCTGCCTGTGCTTGCTGTGCTGCCTGTGCTTGCTGTGCTGCCTGTGCTTGCTGTGCTGCCTGTGCTTGCTGCCTGTGCTTGCTATGCTGCCTGTGCTTACTGTGTTGCCTGTGCTTGCTGCCTGTGCTTGCTGCCTGTGCTTAGTGTGTTGCCTGTGCTTGCTGCCTGTGCTTGCTGTGATGCCTGTGCTTGCTGCCTGTGCTGCCTGTGCTTGCTGTCTGTGCTTGCTGTGCTTGCTGTGCTGCCTGTGCTTGCTGTGCTGCCTGTGCTTGCTGCCTGTGCTTGTTGTGCTGCCTTTGCTTGCTGCCTGTGCTTGCTGTGCTGCCTGTGCTTGCTGTGCTGCCCGTGCTTGCTGCCTGTGCTTGCTGTGCTGCCTGTGCTTGCTGCCTGTGCTGCCTGTTCTTGCTGCCTGTGCTTGCTGTGCTGCCTGTGCTTGCTGTGCTGCCTGTTCTTGCTGCCTGTGCTTGCTGTGCTGCCTGTGCTTGCTGCGCTGCCTGTGCTTGCTGCCTGTACTTGGTGTGCTGCCTGTGCTTGCTGCCTGTGCTTGCTGTGCTGCCTGTGCTTGCTGCCTGTGCTTGCTGTGCTGCCTGTGCTGCCTGTGCTTGCTGCGCTGCCTGTGCTTGCTGCCTGGACTTGGTGTGCTGCCTGTGCTTGCTGCCTGTGCTTGCTGTGCTGCCTGTGCTTGCTGCCTGTGCTTGCTGTGCTGCCTGTGCTTGCTGCCTGTGCTTGCTGCCTGTGCTTGCTGCCTGTGCTTGCTGTGCTGCCTTTGCTTGCTGCCTGTGCTTGCTGTGCTTGCTATGCTGCCTGTGCAAGCTGCCTGTGCTTGCTGTGCTGCCTGTGCTTGCTGCCTGTGCTTGCTGTGCTGCCTGAGCTTGTTTCCTCTGCTTGCTGTGCTGCCTGTGCTTGCTGCCTGTGCTTGCTGTTCTGCCTGTGCTTGCTGTGCCGCCTGTGCTTGCTGCCTGTGCTTGCTGTGCTGCCTGTGCTTGCTGCCTGTGCTTGCTGTGCTGCCTGTTCTTGCTGCCTGTGCTTGCTGTGCTGCCTGTGCTTGGTGTGCTGCCTGTGCTTGCTGCCTGTGCTTGGTGTGCTGCCTGTGCTTGCTGTGCTCCCTGTGCTTGCTGCCTGTGCTTGCTGTGCTACCTGTGCTTGCTGCCTGTGCTTGCTGTGCTGCCTGTGCTTGCTGCCTGTGCTTGTTGTGCTGCCTGTGCTTGCTGCCTGTGCTTGCTGTACTTGCTGTGCTGCCTGTACTTGCTGCCTGTGCTTGCTGTGCTGCCTGTGCTTGCTATGCTGCCTGTGCTTACTGTGTTGCCTGTGCTTGCTGCCTGTGCTTGCTGCCTGTGCTTAGTGTGTTGCCTGTGCTTGCTGCCTGTGCTTGCTGTGATGCCTGTGCTTGCTGTGCTGCCTTTGCTTGCTGCCTGTGCTTGCTGTGCTTGCTATGCTGCCTGTGCAAGCTGCCTGTGCTTGCTGTGCTGCCTGTGCTTGCTGCCTGTGCTTGCTGTGCTGCCTGAGCTTGTTTCCTCTGCTTGCTGTGCTGCCTGTGCTTGCTGTGCTGCTTGTGCTTGCTGCCTGTGCTTGCTGTGCTGCCTGTGCTTGCTGTGCTGCCTGTTCTTGCTGCCTGTGCTTGCTGTGCTGCCTGTGCTTGGTGTGCTGCCTGTGCTTGCCGCCTGTGCTTGTTGTGCTGCCTGTGCTTGGTGTGCTGCCTGTGCTTGCTGCCTGTGCTTGCTGTGCTGCCTGTGCTTGCTGCCTGTGCTTGCTGTGCTGCCTTTGCTTGCTGCCTGTGCTTGCTATGCTGTCTGTGCAAGCTGCCTGTGCTTGCTGTGCTGCCTGTGCTTGCTGCCTGTGCTTGTTGCCTGTGCTGCCTGTGCTTGCTGCCTGTGCTTGTTGTGCTGCCTGTGCTTGCTGCCTGTGCTTGCTGTACTTGCTGTGCTGCCTGTGCTTGCTGCCTGTGCTTGCTGTGCTGCCTGTGCTTGCTGCCTGTGCTTGCTGTGCTGCCTGTGCTTGCTGCCTGTGCTTGCTGTGCTGCCTGTGCCTGCTGTGCTGCCTGCGCTTGCTGCCTGTGCTTGCTGCCTGTGCTTGCTGTGCTGCCTGTGCTTGCTATGCTGCCTGTGCTTACTGTGTTGCCTGTGCTTGCTGCCTGTGCTTGCTGCCTGTGCTTAGTGTGTTGCCTGTGCTTGCTGCCTGTGCTTGCTGTGATGCCTGTGCTTGCTGTGCTGCCTTTGCTTGCTGCCTGTGCTTGCTGTGCTTGCTATGCTGCCTGTGCAAGCTGCCTGTGCTTGCTGTGCTGCCTGTGCTTGCTGCCTGTGCTTGCTGTGCTGCCTGAGCTTGTTTCCTCTGCTTGCTGTGCTGCCTGTGCTTGCTGTGCTGCTTGTGCTTGCTGCCTGTGCTTGCTGTTCTGCCTGTGCTTGCTGTGCCGCCTGTGCTTGCTGCCTGTGCTTGCTGTGCTGCCTGTGCTTGCTGTGCTGCCTGTGCTTGCTGTGCTGCCTGTGCTTGCTGCCTGTGCTTGCTATGCTGCCTGTGCTTGGTGTGCTGCCTGTGCTTGCTGCCTGTGCTTGCTGCCTGTGCTTAGTGTGTTGCCTGTGCTTGCTGCCTGTGCTTGCTGTGATGCCTGTGCTTGCTGCCTGTGCTGCCTGTGCTTGCTGTCTGTGCTTGCTGTGCTTGCTGTGCTGCCTGTGCTTGCTGTGCTGCCTGTGCTTGCTGCCTGTGCTTGTTGTGCTGCCTGTGCTTGCTGCCTGTGCTTGCTGTGCTGCCTGTGCTTGCTGTGCTGCCCGTGCTTGCTGCCTGTGCTTGCTGTGCTGCCTGTGCTTGCTGCCTGTGCTTGCTGTGCTGCCTGTGCTTGCTGCCTGTTCTTGCTGCCTGTGCTTGCTGTGCTGCCTGTTCTTGCTGCCTGTGCTTGCTGTGCTGCCTGTGCTTGCTGCGCTGCCTGTGCTTGCTGTGCTGCCTGTGCTTGCTGCCTGTGCTTGCTGTGCTGCCTGTGCTTGCTGCCTGTACTTGCTGTGCTGCCTGTTCTTGCTGCCTGTGCTTGGTGTGCTGCCTGTGCTTGGTGTGCTGCCTGTGCTTGCTGCCTGTGCTTGCTGTGCTGCCTGTGCTTGCTGCCTGTGCTTGCTGTGCTACCTGTGCTTGCTGCCTGTGCTTGCTGTGCTGCCTGTGCTTGCTGCCTGTGCTGCCTGTGCTTGCTGCCTGTGCTTGCTGCCTGTGCTTGCTGCCTGTGCTTGTTGTGCTGCCTGTGCTTGCTGCCTGTGCTTGCTGTAATTGCTGTGCTGCCTGTGCTTGCTGCCTGTGCTTGCTGTGCTGCCTGTGCTTGCTGCCTGTGCTTGCTGTGCTGCCTGTGCTTGCTGCCTGTGCTTGCTGTGCTGCCTGTGCCTGCTGTGCTGCCTGCGCTTGCTGCCTGTGTTTGCTGCCTGTGCTTGCTGTGCTGCCTGTGCTTGCTATGCTGCCTGTGCTTACTGTGTTGCCTGTGCTTGCTGCCTGTGCTTGCTGCCTGTGCTTAGTGTGTTGCCTGTGCTTGCTGCCTGTGCTTGCTGTGATGCCTGTGCTTGCTGCCTGTGCTGCCTGTGCTTGCTGTCTGTGCTTGCTGTGCTTGCTGTGCTGCCTGTGCTTGCTGTGCTGCCTGTGCTTGCTGCCTGTGCTTGTTGTGCTGCCTTTGCTTGCTGCCTGTGCTTGCTGTGCTGCCTGTGCTTGCTGTGCTGCCCGTGCTTGCTGCCTGTGCTTGCTGTGCTGCCTGTGCTTGCTGCCTGTGCTGCCTGTTCTTGCTGCCTGTGCTTGCTGTGCTGCCTGTGCTTGCTGTGCTGCCTGTTCTTGCTGCCTGTGCTTGCTGTGCTGCCTGTGCTTGCTGCGCTGCCTGTGCTTGCTGCCTGTACTTGGTGTGCTGCCTGTGCTTGCTGCCTGTGCTTGCTGTGCTGCCTGTGCTTGCTGCCTGTGCTTGCTGTGCTGCCTGTGCTGCCTGTGCTTGCTGCGCTGCCTGTGCTTGCTGCCTGGACTTGGTGTGCTGCCTGTGCTTGCTGCCTGTGCTTGCTGTGCTGCCTGTGCTTGCTGCCTGTGCTTGCTGTGCTGCCTGTGCTTGCTGCCTGTGCTTGCTGCCTGTGCTTGCTGCCTGTGCTTGCTGTGCTGCCTTTGCTTGCTGCCTGTGCTTGCTGTGCTTGCTATGCTGCCTGTGCAAGCTGCCTGTGCTTGCTGTGCTGCCTGTGCTTGCTGCCTGTGCTTGCTGTGCTGCCTGAGCTTGTTTCCTCTGCTTGCTGTGCTGCCTGTGCTTGCTGCCTGTGCTTGCTGTTCTGCCTGTGCTTGCTGTGCCGCCTGTGCTTGCTGCCTGTGCTTGCTGTGCTGCCTGTGCTTGCTGCCTGTGCTTGCTGTGCTGCCTGTTCTTGCTGCCTGTGCTTGCTCCCCGCAGGGGGGTCCCTGTGGTGGGGACCTTTGGGGCTTAGCGTACCCACGTACCCGACAGACGCTCTGACTGCTCAATCGGTTTGCTCGGGCCGTGCAGTCACTCCACCGGAGGATAATCGGTAGACGGGGTTGAGGTGGGCCCGCCGGCGGTGGATGGTGTAACGTGTGGGAACGTCCCACCTGCGTTGCACTTTGCCACCGTCGGTCCCCCCAACATTGGGACGGCACCCTTAGGGGTTGCAATCGTCGTGGCAGTGGTGATAGCCAAATTTACGCTGGCGAGGGTGTGAAAACCCGGTGTGGGAGTTGCACTCAATCAGCTCGCCCTACCAAGAATTGGCAGAGTCTTGGGAGAGGTTTAGAAAGGCCTCGCTTCCACCAGTAAGATTCGGTGCCGGCAACCCGATAGACTGGAAGCAGTTTTATTGCGCGCTGATTGGACGTATTCCAAATCCGTGCCTCGTTTACGTTTGCGTTGCGCACTCGTAGCAGGGGGCCGTGTGGTTAGAGGCGTCATGCCAGTTGCTGCACGTTAAACAACACGACTTATGCCTGTGCTTGCTGTGCTGCCTGTGCTTGGTGTGCTGCCTGTGCTTGCTGCCTGTGCTTGGTGTGCTGCCTGTGCTTGCTGTGCTCCCTGTGCTTGCTGCCTGTGCTTGCTGTGCTACCTGTGCTTGCTGCCTGTGCTTGCTGTGCTGCCTGTGCTTGCTGCCTGTGCTTGTTGTGCTGCCTGTGCTTGCTGCCTGTGCTTGCTGTACTTGCTGTGCTGCCTGTACTTGCTGCCTGTGCTTGCTGTGCTGCCTGTGCTTGCTGCCTGTGCTTGCTGTGCTGCCTGTTCTTGCTGCCTGTGCTTGCTGTGCTGCCTGTTCTTGCTGCCTGTGCTTGCTGTGCTGCCTGTGCTTGCTGCGCTGCCTGTGCTTGCTGCCTGGACTTGGTGTGCTGCCTGTGCTTGCTGCCTGTGCTTGCTGTGCTGCCTGTGCTTGCTGCCTGTGCTTGCTGTGCTCCCTGTGCTTGCTGCCTGTGCTTGCTGTGCTACCTGTGCTTGCTGCCTGTGCTTGCTGTGCTACCTTTGCTTGCTGCCTGTGCTTGCTGTGCTTGCTATGCTGCCTGTGCAAGCTGCCTGTGCTTGCTGCCTGTGCTTGCTGTGCTGCCTGAGCTTGTTTCCTCTGCTTGCTGTGCTGCCTGTGCTTGCTGTGCTGCCTGTGCTGCCTGTGCTTGCTGCCTGTGCTTGCTGTTCTGCCTGTGCTTGCTGTGCTGCCTGTGCTTGCTGCCTGTGCTTGCTGTGCTGCCCGTGCTTGCTGCCTGTGCTTGCTGTGCTGCCTGTGCTTGCTGCCTGTGCTTGCTGTGCTGCCTGTGCTTGCTGCCTGTGCTTGCTGTGCTGCCTGTGCTTGCTGCCTGTGCTTGCTGTGCTGCCTGTTCTTGCTGCCTGTGCTTGCTGTGCTGCCTGTTCTTGCTGCCTGTGCTTGCTGTGCTGCCTGTGCTTGCTGCGCTGCCTGTGCTTGCTGTGCTGCCTGTGCTTGCTGCCTGTGCTTGCTGTGCTGCCTGTTCTTGCTGCCTGTGCTTGCTGTGCTGCCTGTGCTTGGTGTGCTGCCTGTGCTTGCTGCCTGTGCTTGCTGTGCTGCCTGTGCTTGGTGTGCTGCCTGTGCTTGGTGTGCTGCCTGTGCTTGCTGCCTGTGCTTGCTGTGCTGCCTGTGCTTGCTGCCTGTGCTTGCTGTGCTACCTGTGCTTGCTGCCTGTGCTTGCTGTGCTGCCTGTGCTTGCTGCCTGTGCTGCCTGTGCTTGCTGCCTGTGCTTGCTGCCTGTGCTTGTTGTGCTGCCTGTGCTTGCTGCCTGTGCTTGCTGTACTTGCTGTGCTGCCTGTGCTTGCTGCCTGTGCTTGCTGTGCTGCCTGTGCTTGCTGCCTGTGCTTGCTGTGCTGCCTGTGCCTGCTGTGCTGCCTGCGCTTGCTGCCTGTGCTTGCTGCCTGTGCTTGCTGTGCTGCCTGTGCTTGCTATGCTGCCTGTGCTTACTGTGTTGCCTGTGCTTGCTGCCTGTGCTTGCTGCCTGTGCTTAGTGTGTTGCCTGTGCTTGCTGCCTGTGCTTGCTGTGATGCCTGTGCTTGCTGCCTGTGCTGCCTGTGCTTGCTGTTTGTGCTTGCTGTGCTTGCTGTGCTGCCTGTGCTTGCTGTGCTGCCTGTGCTTGCTGCCTGTGCTTGTTGTGCTGCCTGTGCTTGCTGCCTGTGCTTGCTGTGCTGCCTGTGCTTGCTGTGCTGCCCGTGCTTGCTGCCTGTGCTTGCTGTGCTGCCTGTGCTTGCTGCCTGTGCTGCCTGTTCTTGCTGCCTGTGCTTGCTGTGCTGCCTGTGCTTGCTGTGCTGCCTGATCTTGCTGCCTGTGCATGCTGTGCTGCCTGTGCTTGCTGCGCTGCCTGTGCTTGCTGCCTGTACTTGGTGTGCTGCCTGTGCTTGCTGCCTGTGCTTGCTGTGCTGCCTGTGCTTGCTGCCTGTGCTTGCTGTGCTGCCTGTGCTGCCTGTGCTTGCTGCGCTGCCTGTGCTTGCTGCCTGGACTTGGTGTGCTGCCTGTGCTTGCTGCCTGTGCTTGCTGTGCTGCCTGTGCTTGCTGCCTGTGCTTGCTGCCTGTGCTTAGTGTGTTGCCTGTGCTTGCTGCCTGTGCTTGCTGTGATGCCTGTGCTTGCTGCCTGTGCTTGCTGTGCTGCCTGTGCTTGCTGCCTGTGCTTGCTGTGCTGCCTGTGCTGCCTGTGCTTGCTGCGCTGCCTGTGCTTGCTGCCTGGACTTGGTGTGCTGCCTGTGCTTGCTGCCTGTGCTTGCTGTGCTGCCTGTGCTTGCTGCCTGTGCTTGCTGCCTGTGCTTAGTGTGTTGCCTGTGCTTGCTGCCTGTGCTTGCTGTGATGCCTGTGCTTGCTGCCTGTGCTTGCTGTGCTGCCTGTGCTTGCTGTGCTGCCTGTTCTTGCTGCCTGTGCTTGCTGTGCTGCCTGTGCTTGGTGTGCTGCCTGTGCTTGCTGCCTGTGCTTGGTGTGCTGCCTGTGCTTGCTGCCTGTGCTTGCTGTGCTGCCTGTGCTGCCTGTGCTTGCTGCGCTGCCTGTGCTTGCTGCCTGGACTTGGTGTGCTGCCTGTGCTTGCTGCCTGTGCTTGCTGTGCTGCCTGTGCTTGCTGCCTGTGCTTGCTGCCTGTGCTTGCTGTGCTGCCTTTGCTTGCTGCCTGTGCTTGCTGTGCTTGCTATGCTGCCTGTGCAAGCTGCCTGTGCTTGCTGTGCTGCCTGTGCTTGCTGCCTGTGCTTGCTGTGCTGCCTGAGCTTGTTTCCTCTGCTTGCTGTGCTGCCTGTGCTTGCTGCCTGTGCTTGCTGCCTGTGCTTGCTGTTCTGCCTGTGCTTGCTGTGCCGCCTGTGCTTGCTGCCTGTGCTTGCTGTGCTGCCTGTGCTTGCTGCCTGTGCTTGCTGTGCTGCCTGTGCTTGCTGTGCTGCCTGTTCTTGCTGCCTGTGCTTGCTGTGCTGCCTGTGCTTGCTGCGCTGCCTGTGCTTGCTGCCTGTACTTGGTGTGCTGCCTGTGCTTGCTGCCTGTGCTTGCTGTGCTGCCTGTGCTTGCTGCCTGTGCTTGCTGTGCTGCCTGTGCTGCCTGTGCTTGCTGCGCTGCCTGTGCTTGCTGCCTGGACTTGGTGTGCTGCCTGTGCTTGCTGCCTGTGCTTGCTGTGCTGCCTGTGCTTGCTGCCTGTGCTTGCTGCCTGTGCTTGCTGTGCTGCCTTTGCTTGCTGCCTGTGCTTGCTGTGCTTGCTATGCTGCCTGTGCAAGCTGCCTGTGCTTGCTGTGCTGCCTGTGCTTGCTGCCTGTGCTTGCTGTGCTGCCTGAGCTTGTTTCCTCTGCTTGCTGTGCTGCCTGTGCTTGCTGCCTGTGCTTGCTGTTCTGCCTGTGCTTGCTGTGCCGCCTGTGCTTGCTGCCTGTGCTTGCTGCCTGTGCTTGCTGTGCTGCCTGTGCTTGCTGTGCTGCCTGTTCTTGCTGCCTGTGCTTGCTGTGCTGCCTGTGCTTGGTGTGCTGCCTGTGCTTGGTGTGCTGCCTGTGCTTGCTGCCTGTGCTTGCTGTGCTCCCTGTGCTTGCTGCCTGTGCTTGCTGTGCTACCTGTGCTTGCTGCCTGTGCTTGCTGTGCTGCCTGTGCTTGCTGCCTGTGCTTGTTGTGCTGCCTGTGCTTGCTGCCTGTGCTTGCTGTACTTGCTGTGCTGCCTGTACTTGCTGCCTGTGCTTGCTGCCTGTGCTTGCTGTGCTGCCTGTTCTTGCTGCCTGTGCTTGCTGTGCTGCCTGTGCTTGGTGTGCTGCCTGTGCTTGCTGCCTGTGCTTGCTGTGATGCCTGTGCTTGCTGCCTGTGCTGCCTGTGCTTGCTGTCTGTGCTTGCTGTGCTTGCTGTGCTGCCTGTGCTTGCTGTGCTGCCTGTGCTTGCTGCCTGTGCTTGTTGTGCTGCCTGTGCTTGCTGCCTGTGCTTGCTGTGCTGCCTGTGCTTGCTGCCTGTGCTTGCTGTGCTGCCTGTGCCTGCTGTGCTGCCTGCGCTTGCTGCCTGTGCTTGCTGCCTGTGCTTGCTATGCTGCCTGTGCTTACTGTGTTGCCTGTGCTTGCTGCCTGTGCTTGCTGCCTGTGCTTAGTGTGTTGCCTGTGCTTGCTGCCTGTGCTTGCTGTGATGCCTGTGCTTGCTGCCTGTGCTGCCTGTGCTTGCTGTCTGTGCTTGCTGTGCTTGCTGTCTGTGCTTGCTGTGCTGCCTGTGCTTGCTGTGCTGCCTGTGCTTGCTGCCTGTGCTTGTTGTGCTGCCTGTGCTTGCTGCCTGTGCTTGCTGTGCTGCCTGTGCTTGCTGTGCTGCCCGTGCTTGCTGCCTGTGCTTGCTGTGCTGCCTGTGCTGGCTGCCTGTGCTTGCTGTGCTGCCTGTGCTTGCTGCCTGTGCTTGCTGTGCTGCCTGTTCTTGCTGCCTGTGCTTGCTGTGCTGCCTGTTCTTGCTGCCTGTGCTTGCTGTGCTGCCTGTGCTTGCTGCGCTGCCTGTGCTTGCTGCCTGTACTTGGTGTGCTGCCTGTGCTTGCTGCCTGTGCTTGCTGTGCTGCCTGTGCTTGCTGCCTGTGCTTGCTGTGCTGCCTGTGCTTGCTGCGCTGCCTGTGCTTGCTGCCTGTACTTGGTGTGCTGCCTGTGCTTGCTGCCTGTGCTTGCTGTGCTGCCTGTGCTTGCTGCCTGTGCTTGCTGTGCTGCCTGTGCTTGCTGCCTGTGCTTGCTGTGCTGCCTGTTCTTGCTGCCTGTGCTTGCTGTGCTGCCTGTTCTTGCTGCCTGTGCTTGCTGTGCTGCCTGTGCTTGCTGCGCTGCCTGTGCTTGCTGTGCTGCCTGTGCTTGCTGCCTGTGCTTGCTGTGCTGCCTGTTCTTGCTGCCTGTGCTTGCTGTGCTGCCTGTGCTTGGTGTGCTGCCTGTGCTTGCTGCCTGTGCTTGCTGTGCTGCCTGTGCTTGGTGTGCTGCCTGTGCTTGGTGTGCTGCCTGTGCTTGCTGCCTGTGCTTGCTGTGCTGCCTGTGCTTGCTGCCTGTGCTTGCTGTGCTACCTGTGCTTGCTGCCTGTGCTTGCTGTGCTGCCTGTGCTTGCTGCCTGTGCTGCCTGTGCTTGCTGCCTGTGCTTGCTGCCTGTGCTTGTTGTGCTGCCTGTGCTTGCTGCCTGTGCTTGCTGTACTTGCTGTGCTGCCTGTGCTTGCTGCCTGTGCTTGCTGTGCTGCCTGTGCTTGCTGCCTGTGCTTGCTGTGCTGCCTGTGCCTGCTGTGCTGCCTGCGCTTGCTGCCTGTGCTTGCTGCCTGTGCTTGCTGTGCTGCCTGTGCTTGCTATGCTGCCTGTGCTTACTGTGTTGCCTGTGCTTGCTGCCTGTGCTTGCTGCCTGTGCTTAGTGTGTTGCCTGTGCTTGCTGCCTGTGCTTGCTGTGATGCCTGTGCTTGCTGCCTGTGCTGCCTGTGCTTGCTGTTTGTGCTTGCTGTGCTTGCTGTGCTGCCTGTGCTTGCTGTGCTGCCTGTGCTTGCTGCCTGTGCTTGTTGTGCTGCCTGTGCTTGCTGCCTGTGCTTGCTGTGCTGCCTGTGCTTGCTGTGCTGCCCGTGCTTGCTGCCTGTGCTTGCTGTGCTGCCTGTGCTTGCTGCCTGTGCTGCCTGTTCTTGCTGCCTGTGCTTGCTGTGCTGCCTGTGCTTGCTGTGCTGCCTGATCTTGCTGCCTGTGCTTGCTGTGCTGCCTGTGCTTGCTGCGCTGCCTGTGCTTGCTGCCTGTACTTGGTGTGCTGCCTGTGCTTGCTGCCTGTGCTTGCTGTGCTGCCTGTGCTTGCTGCCTGTGCTTGCTGTGCTGCCTGTGCTGCCTGTGCTTGCTGCGCTGCCTGTGCTTGCTGCCTGGACTTGGTGTGCTGCCTGTGCTTGCTGCCTGTGCTTGCTGTGCTGCCTGTGCTTGCTGCCTGTGCTTGCTGCCTGTGCTTAGTGTGTTGCCTGTGCTTGCTGCCTGTGCTTGCTGTGATGCCTGTGCTTGCTGCCTGTGCTTGCTGTGCTGCCTGTGCTTGCTGTGCTGCCTGTTCTTGCTGCCTGTGCTTGCTGTGCTGCCTGTGCTTGGTGTGCTGCCTGTGCTTGCTGCCTGTGCTTGGTGTGCTGCCTGTGCTTGCTGCCTGTGCTTGCTGTGCTGCCTGTGCTGCCTGTGCTTGCTGCGCTGCCTGTGCTTGCTGCCTGGACTTGGTGTGCTGCCTGTGCTTGCTGCCTGTGCTTGCTGTGCTGCCTGTGCTTGCTGCCTGTGCTTGCTGCCTGTGCTTGCTGTGCTGCCTTTGCTTGCTACCTGTGCTTGCTGTGCTTGCTATGCTGCCTGTGCAAGCTGCCTGTGCTTGCTGTGCTGCCTGTGCTTGCTGCCTGTGCTTGCTGTGCTGCCTGAGCTTGTTTCCTCTGCTTGCTGTGCTGCCTGTGCTTGCTGCCTGTGCTTGCTGCCTGTGCTTGCTGTTCTGCCTGTGCTTGCTGTGCCGCCTGTGCTTGCTGCCTGTGCTTGCTGTGCTGCCTGTGCTTGCTGCCTGTGCTTGCTGTGCTGCCTGTGCTTGCTGTGCTGCCTGTTCTTGCTGCCTGTGCTTGCTGTGCTGCCTGTGCTTGCTGCGCTGCCTGTGCTTGCTGCCTGTACTTGGTGTGCTGCCTGTGCTTGCTGCCTGTGCTTGCTGTGCTGCCTGTGCTTGCTGCCTGTGCTTGCTGTGCTGCCTGTGCTGCCTGTGCTTGCTGCGCTGCCTGTGCTTGCTGCCTGGACTTGGTGTGCTGCCTGTGCTTGCTGCCTGTGCTTGCTGTGCTGCCTGTGCTTGCTGCCTGTGCTTGCTGCCTGTGCTTGCTGTGCTGCCTTTGCTTGCTGCCTGTGCTTGCTGTGCTTGCTATGCTGCCTGTGCAAGCTGCCTGTGCTTGCTGTGCTGCCTGTGCTTGCTGCCTGTGCTTGCTGTGCTGCCTGAGCTTGTTTCCTCTGCTTGCTGTGCTGCCTGTGCTTGCTGCCTGTGCTTGCTGTTCTGCCTGTGCTTGCTGTGCCGCCTGTGCTTGCTGCCTGTGCTTGCTGCCTGTGCTTGCTGTGCTGCCTGTGCTTGCTGTGCTGCCTGTTCTTGCTGCCTGTGCTTGCTGTGCTGCCTGTGCTTGGTGTGCTGCCTGTGCTTGGTGTGCTGCCTGTGCTTGCTGCCTGTGCTTGCTGTGCTCCCTGTGCTTGCTGCCTGTGCTTGCTGTGCTACCTGTGCTTGCTGTGCTGCCTGTGCTTGCTGCCTGTGCTTGTTGTGCTGCCTGTGCTTGCTGCCTGTGCTTGCTGTACTTGCTGTGCTGCCTGTTCTTGCTGCCTGTGCTTGCTGTGCTGCCTGTGCTTGGTGTGCTGCCTGTGCTTGCTGCCTGTGCTTGCTGTGATGCCTGTGCTTGCTGCCTGTGCTGCCTGTGCTTGCTGTCTGTGCTTGCTGTGCTTGCTGTGCTGCCTGTGCTTGCTGCCTGTGCTTGTTGTGCTGCCTGTGCTTGCTGCCTGTGCTTGCTGTGCTGCCTGTGCTTGCTGCCTGTGCTTGCTGTGCTGCCTGTGCCTGCTGTGCTGCCTGCGCTTGCTGCCTGTGCTTGCTGCCTGTGCTTGCTATGCTGCCTGTGCTTACTGTGTTGCCTGTGCTTGCTGCCTGTGCTTGCTGCCTGTGCTTAGTGTGTTGCCTGTGCTTGCTGCCTGTGCTTGCTGTGATGCCTGTGCTTGCTGCCTGTGCTGCCTGTGCTTGCTGTCTGTGCTTGCTGTGCTTGCTGTCTGTGCTTGCTGTGCTGCCTGTGCTTGCTGTGCTGCCTGTGCTTGCTGCCTGTGCTTGTTGTGCTGCCTGTGCTTGCTGCCTGTGCTTGCTGTGCTGCCTGTGCTTGCTGTGCTGCCCGTGCTTGCTGCCTGTGCTTGCTGTGCTGCCTGTGCTGGCTGCCTGTGCTTGCTGTGCTGCCTGTGCTTGCTGCCTGTGCTTGCTGTGCTGCCTGTTCTTGCTGCCTGTGCTTGCTGTGCTGCCTGTTCTTGCTGCCTGTGCTTGCTGTGCTGCCTGTGCTTGCTGCGCTGCCTGTGCTTGCTGCCTGTACTTGGTGTGCTGCCTGTGCTTGCTGCCTGTGCTTGCTGTGCTGCCTGTGCTTGCTGCCTGTGCTTGCTGTGCTGCCTGTGCTTGCTGCGCTGCCTGTGCTTGCTGCCTGTACTTGGTGTGCTGCCTGTGCTTGCTGCCTGTGCTTGCTGTGCTGCCTGTGCTTGCTGCCTGTGCTTGCTGTGCTGCCTGTGCTTGCTGCCTGTGCTTGCTGTGCTGCCTGTGCTTGCTGTGCTGCCTGTGCTTGCTGCCTGTGCTTGCTATGCTGCCTGTGCAAGCTGCCTGTACTTGCTGTGCTGCCTGTGCTTGCTGTGCTGCCTGTGCTTGCTGCCTGTGCTGCCTGTGCTCGCTGCCTGTGCTTGCTGTGCTGCCTGTGCTTGCTGTCTGTGCTTGCTGCGCTGCCTGTGCTTGCTGTGCTACCTGTGCTTGCTGCCTGTGCTTGCTGTGCTGCCTGTGCTTGCTGCCTGTGCTTGCTGTGCTGCCTGTGCTTGCTGTGCTGCCTGTTCTTGCTGCCTGTGCTTGCTGTGCTGCCTGTGCTTGGTGTGCTGCCTGTGCTTGCTGCCTGTGCTTGCTGTGCTGCCTGTGCTTGGTGTGCTGCCTGTGCTTGGTGTGCTGTCTGTGCTTGCTGCCTGTGCTTGCTGTGCTGCCTGTGCTTGGTGTGCTGCCTGTGCTTGGTGTGCTGCCTGTGCTTGCTGCCTGTCCTTGCTGTGCTGCCTGTGCTTGCTGCCTGTGCTTGCTGTGCTGCCTGTGCTTGCTGTGCTGCCTGTTCTTGCTGCCTGTGCTTGCTGTGCTGCCTGTGCTTGGTGTGCTGCCTGTGCTTGCTGCCTGTGCTTGCTGTGCTGCCTGTGCTTGGTGTGCTGCCTGTGCTTGGTGTGCTGCCTGTGCTTGCTGCCTGTGCTTGCTGTGCTGCCTGTGCTTGCTGCCTGTGCTTGTTGTGCTGCCTGTGCTTGCTGCCTGTGCTTGCTGTGCTGCCTGTGCTTGCTGTGCTGCCCGTGCTTGCTGCCTGTGCTTGCTGTGCTGCCTGTGCTTGCTGCCTGTGCTGCCTGTTCTTGCTGCCTGTGCTTGCTGTGCTGCCTGTTCTTGCTGCCTGTGCTTGCTGTGCTGCCTGTGCTTGCTGCGCTGCCTGTGCTTGCTGCCTGTACTTGGTGTGCTGCCTGTGCTTGCTGTGCTGCCTGTGCTTGCTGCCTGTGCTTGCTGTGCTGCCTGTGCTTGCTGCCTGTGCTTGCTGCCTGTGCTTGCTGTGCTGCCTTTGCTTGCTGCCTGTGCTTGCTGTGCTTGCTATGCTGCCTCTGCAAGCTGCCTGTACTTGCTGTGCTGCCTGTGCTTGCTGTGCTGCCTGTGCTCGCTGCCTGTGCTTGCTGTGCTGCCTGTGCTTGCTGTCTGTGCTTGCTGCGCTGCCTGTGCTTGCTGCCTGTACTTGGTGTGCTACCTGTGCTTGCTTCCTGTACTTGGTGTGCTACCTGTGCTTGCTGCCTGTGCTTGCTGCCTGTGCTTGCTGTTCTGCCTGTGCTTGTTGTGCTGCCTGTGCTTGCTGCCTGTGCTTGCTGTGCTGCCTTTGCTTGCTGCCTGTGCTTGCTGTGCTTGCTATGCTGCCTGTGCAAGCTGCCTGTACTTGCTGTGCTGCCTGTGCTTGCTGTGCTGCCTGTGCTCGCTGCCTGTGCTTGCTGTGCTGCCTGTGCTTGCTGTCTGTGCTTGCTGCGCTGCCTGTGCTTGCTGCCTGTACTTGGTGTGCTACCTGTGCTTGCTGCCTGTACTTGGTGTGCTACCTGTGCTTGCTGCCTGTGCTTGCTGCCTGTGCTTGCTGTTCTGCCTGTGCTTGTTGTGCTGCCTGTGCTTGCTGCCTGTGCTTGCTGTGCTGCCTGTGCTTGCTATGCTGCCTGTGCTTGCTGTGCTGCCTGTGCTTGCTATGCTGCCTGTGCTTACTGTGTTGCCTGTGCTTGCTGCCTGTGCTTAGTGTGTTGCCTGTGCTTGCTGCCTGTGCTGCCTGTGCTTGCTGTCTGTGCTTGCTGTGCTGCCTGTGCTTGCTGTGCTGCCTTTGCTTGCTGCCTGTGCTTGCTGTGCTTGCTATGCTGCCTGTGCTTGCTGCCTGTGCTTGCTGTGATGCCTGTGCTTGCTGCCTGTGCTGCCTGTGCTGGCTGTCTGCGCTTGCTGTGCTTGCTGTGCTGCCTGTGCTTGCTGTGCTGCCTGTGCTTGCTGCCTGTGCTTGCTGCCTGTGCTTGTTGTGCTGCCTGTGCTTGCTGCCTGTGCTTGCTGTGATGCCTGTGCTTGCTGCCTGTGCTGCCTGTGCTTGCTGTCTGTGCTTGCTGTGCTGCCTGTGCTTGCTGTGCTGCCTTTGCTTGCTGCCTGTGCTTGCTGTGCTTGCTATGCTGCCTGTGCAAGCTGCCTGTGCTTGCTGCCTGTGCTTGCTGCCTGTGCTGCCTGTGCTGGCTGTCTGTGCTTGCTGTGCTGCCTGTGCTTGCTGTGCTGCCTGTGCTTGCTGCCTGTGCTTGTTGTGCTGCCTGTGCTTGCTGCCTGTGCTTGCTGTGCTGCCCGTGCTTGCTGCCTGTGCTTGCTGTGCTGCCTGTGCTTGCTGCCTGTGCTTGCTGTGCTGCCTGTGCTTGCTGCCTGTGCTTGCTGTGCTGCCTGTTCTTGCTGCCTGTGCTTGCTGTGCTGCCTGTTATTGCTGCCTGTGCTTGCTGTGCTGCCTGTGCTTGCTGCGCTGCCTGTGCTTGCTGCCTGTGCTTGCTGCCTGTGCTTGCTGTGCTGCCTGTGCTTGCTGCCTGTGCTTGCTGTGCTGCCTGTGCTTGCTGCCTGTGCTTGCTGCCTGTGCTTGCTGTGCTGCCTTTGCTTGCTGCCTGTGCTTGCTATGCTGCCTGTGCAAACTGCCTGTGCTTGCTGTGCTGCCTGTGCTTGCTGTGCTGCCTGAGCTTGTTTCCTCTGCTTGCTGTGCTGCCTGTGCTTGCTGCCTGTGCTTGCTGTTCTGCCTGTGCTTTCTGTGCCGCCTGTGCTTGCTGCCTGTGCTTGCTGTGCTGCCGGTGCTTGCTGCCTGTGCTTGCTGTGCTGCCTGTGCTTGCTGTGCTGCCTGTTCTTGCTGCCTGTGCTTGCTGTGCTGCCTGTGCTTGGTGTGCTGCCTGTGCTTGCTGCCTGTGCTTGCTGTGCTGCCTGTGCTTGGTGTGCTGCCTGTGCTTGCTGCCTGTGCTTGCTGCCTGTGCTGCCTGTGCTTGCTGCCTGTGCTTGTGGTGCTGCCTGTGCTTGCTGCCTGTGCTTGTGGTGCTGCCTGTGCTTGCTGCCTGTGCTTGCTGTACTTGCTGTGCTGCCTGTGCTTGCTGCCTGTGCTTGCTGTGCTGCCTGTGCTTGCTGCCTGCGCTTGCTGCCTGTGCTTGCTACCTGTGCTTGCTGTGCTGCCTGTGCTTGCTATGCTGCCTCTGCTTACTGTGTTGCCTGTGCTTGCTGCCTGTGCTTGCTGCCTGTGCTTAGTGTGTTGCCTGTGCTTGCTGCCTGTGCTTGCTGCCTGTGCTGCCTGTGCTTGCTGTCTGTGCTTGCTGTGCTGCCTGTGCTTGCTGCGCTGCCTGTGCTTGCTGCCTGTGCTTGTTGTGCTGCCTGTGCTTGCTGCCTGTGCTTGCTGTGCTGCCTGTGCTTGCTGTGCTGCCCGTGCTTGCTGCCTGTGCTTGCTGTGCTGCCTGTGCTTGAAGCCTGTACTTGCTGTGCTGCCTGTGCTTGCTGTGCTGCCTGTTCTTGCTGACTGTGCTTGCTGTGCTGCCTGTGCTTGCTGTGCTGCCTGTTCTTGCTGCCTGTGCTTGCTGTGCTGCCTGTGCTTGCTGCGCTGCCTGTGCTTACTGTGTTGCCTGTGCTTGCTGCCTGTGCTGGTTGTGCAGCCTGTGCTTGCTGTGCTGCCTGTTCTTGCTGCCTGTGCTTGCTGTGTTGCCTGTGCTTGCTGCGCTGCCTGTGCTTGCTGCCTGTACTTGGTGTGCTGCCTGTGCTTGCTGCCTGTGCTTGCTGTGCTGCCTGTGCTTGCTGCCTGTGCTTGCTGTGCTGCCTGTGCTTGCTGCCTGTGCTTGCTGCCTGTGCTTGCTATGCTGTCTGTGCAAGCTGCCTGTGCTTGCTGCCTGTGCTTGCTGCCTGTGCTTGCTGTGCTGCCTGTTCTTGCTGCCTGTGCTTGCTGTGCTGCCTGTGCTTGCTGCCTGTGCTTGCTGTGCTGCCTGTTCTTGCTGCCTGTGCTTGATGTGCTGCCTGTGCTTGGTGTGCTGCCTGTGCTTGCTGCCTGTGCTTGCTGTGCTGCCTGTGCTTGGTGTGCTGCCTGTGCTTGCTGCCTGTGCTTGCTGTGCTGCCTGTGCTTGCTGCCTGTGCTTGCTGTGCTACCTGTGCTTGCTGCCTGTGCTTGCTGTGCTGCCTGTGCTTGCTGCCTGTGCTGCCTGTGCTTGCTGCCTGTGCTTGTTGTGCTGCCTGTGCTTGCTGCCTGTGCTTGCTGTACTTGCTGTGCTGCCTGTGCTTGCTGCCTGTGCTTGCTGTGCTGCCTGTGCTTGCTGCCTGCGCTTGCTGTGCAGCCTGTGCTTGCTGCCTGTGCTTGCTGTGCTGCCTGTGCTGCCTGTGCTTGCTGTCTGTGCTTGCTGTGCTGCCTGTGCTTGCTGTGCTGCCTGTGCTTGCTGCCTGTGCTTGTTGTGCTGCCTGTGCTTGCTGCCTGTGCTTGCTGTGCTGCCCGTGCTTGCTGCCTGTGCTTGCTGCCTGTGCTGCCTGTTCTTGCTGCCTGTGCTTGCTGTGCTGCCTGTGCTTGCTGTGCTGCCTGTTCTTGCTGCCTGTGCTTGCTGTGCTGCCTGTGCTTGCTGCGCTGCCTGTGCTTGCTGTGCTGCCTGTGCTTGCTGCCTGTGCTTGTTGTGCTGCCTGTGCTTGCTGCCTGTGCTTGCTGTGCTGCCCGTGCTTGCTGCCTGTGCTTGCTGCCTGTGCTGCCTGTTCTTGCTGCCTGTGCTTGCTGTGCTGCCTGTGCTTGCTGTGCTGCCTGTGCTTGCAGCCTGTGCTTGCTGTGCTGCCTGTGCTTGCTGCCTGTGCTTGCTGTACTTGCTGTGCTGCCTGTGCTTGCTGTGCTGCCTGTGCTTGCTGCCTGTGCTTTGCTGTGCTGCCTGTGCTTGCAGCCTGTGCTTGCTGTGCTGCCTGTGCTTGCTGCCTGTGCTTGCTGTACTTGCTGTGCTGCCTGTGCTGCCTGTGCTTGCTGCCTGTGCTTGCTGTGCTGCCTGTGTTTGCTGTGCTGCCTGTGCTTGCTGCCTGTGCTTGCTGTGCTGCCTGTGCTTGCTGCCTGTGCTTGCTGTGCTGCCTGTGCTTGCTGTGCTGCCTGTTAGCGATGCATTTGATTTCGCCCACAACACGCGGTAATTCGACAGTGGCACACGACAGTGCGTTGCTGTGTCACCTGTTTTTGGAGGCGCCGAGAGTCGCGGATCATATGTTTACCTCGGCGGCCGGTGCATTGACCTGCGTCTCAGTAAGAGTAAGCATTGTAAACAAATGCGAGAGTGAATCCCGCCGAAGTTCGGAGCAGGCTTTGCCTGTTGGAAAGAGGACGGAGCTTGACCCCTCTGCACTTCCCCCAGAATCGCTAAAACGAACACATATCTTCGAGCTATTTTGCGGGTTCCTAACATGCCTGTACTTGCTGCCTGTACTTGCTGTGCTGCCTGTGCTTGCTGTGCTGCCTGTGCTTGCTGCCTGTGCTTGCTGCCTGTGCTTGCTGTGCTGCCTGTGCTTGCTGCCTGTGCTTGCTGTGCTGCCTGTGCTTGCTGTGCTGCCTGTGCTTGCTGCCTGTGCTTGCTGTTTGTGCTTGTTTTGCTGCCTGTGCTTGCTGTGCTGCCTGTGCCTGCTGCCTGTGCTTGCTGTGCTGCCTGTGCTTGTTGCCTCTGCTTGCTGTGCTGCCTGTGCTTGCTGTGCTACCTGTGCTTGCTGCCTGTGCTTTCTGTTTGTGCTTGCTGTGCTGCCTGTGCTTGCTGCCTGTGCTTGCTGTGCTGCCTGTGTGTCAGAGAAATCTATATTACCGACCAACTTCACCTCACTTCACGCTCATCACTCACGCGAGATCTCGAATCGATAACTTGTCCACCTATCAGAGATCAATACAGATCTAATCGATTATTATCGAGAACTCACGTGACGAGCCGGTGCGCTTCCGGCGCCCGCCTTTTATTCTCACTCACCTCGCAACCATTGTATCACGCGGACGTCACTTCTTGTGCTATAGCAACACTTCTCTTTTCGGACGGTTTCACATCAACTCTTTACTCTCAATATTATTTCTCGTACGGTGCAACTCACCACGGGTTCACTCAGTGTGTAAATAGGTGTTATTTAGTGTCGTAAATAAATAGTTTATTGTGTTCTCATAACTTCACCGCCTGCGCTTACTTGCCACTCACCCGTCCACTATCCACTCGCTTTCCATCTACGCGAGCACTTCAATTACAAACACTGTGCTTGTTGCCTCTGCTTGCTGTGCTGCCTGTGCTTGCTGCCTGTGCTTGCTGTGCTGCCTGTTAGCGATGCATTTGATTTCGCCCATAACACGCGGTAATTCGACAGTGTCACACGACAGTGCGTTGCTGTTTCACCTGTTTTTGGAGGCGCCGAGAGTCGCGGATCATATGTTTACCTCGGCGGCCGGTGCATTGACCTGCGTCTCAGTAAGAGTAAGCATTGTAAACAAATGCGAGAGTGAATCTCGCCGAAGATCGGAGCAGGCTTTGCCTGTTGGAAAAAGGACGGAGCTTGACCCCTCTGCACTTCCCCCAGAATCGCTAAAACGAACACATCTCGTAGAGCTACTTTGCGGGTTCCTAACATGCCTGTGCTTGCTGCCTGTGCTTGCTGTGCTGCCTGTGCTTGCTGTCTGTGCTTGCTGTGCTGCCTGTGCTTGCTGCCTGTGCTTGCTTTACTTGCTGTGCTGCCTGTGCTTGCTGTGCTGCTTGTGCTTGCTGCCTGTGCTGCCTGTGCTTGCTGCCTGTGCTTGCTGCCTGTACTTGGTGTGCTACCTGTGCTTGCTGCCTGTGCTTGCTGCCTGTGCTTGTTGTTCTGCCTGTGCTTGCTGTGCTGCCTGTGCTTGCTGCCTGTGCTTGTTGTGCTGCCTGTGCTTGCTGCCTGTGCTTGCTGTGCTGCCTGTACTTGCTGTGCTGCCTGTGCTTGCTGCCTGTGCTTGCTGTGCTGCCTGTGCTTGCTGCCAGTGCTTGCTGTGCTGCCTGTGCATGCTGTGCTGCCTGTGCTTGCTGCCTGTGCTTGCTGTGCTGCCTGTGCTTGCTGTGCTGCCTGTGCTTGCTGCCTGTGCTTGCTGCCTGTGCTTGCTGTGCTGCCTGTGCTTGCTGTGCTGCCTGTGCTTGCAGCCTGTGCTTGCTGTGCTGCCTGTGCTTGCTGCCTGTGCTTGCTGTACTTGCTGTGCTGCCTGTGCTTGCTGTGCTGCCTGTGCTTGCTGCCTGTGCTTGCTGTGTTGCCTGTGCTTGCTGTGCTGCCTGTGCTGCCTGTGCTTGCTGCCTGTGCTTGCTGCCTGTGCTTGCTGTGCTGCCTGTGCTTACTGTGTTGCCTGTGCTTGCTGCCTGTGCTTTGCTGTGCTGCCTGTGCTTGCAGCCTGTGCTTGCTGTGCTGCCTGTGCTTGCTGCCTGTGCTTGCTGTACTTGCTGTGCTGCCTGTGCTTGCTGTGCTGCCTGTGCTTGTTGCCTGTGCTTGCTGTGCTGCCTGTGTTTGCTGTGCTGCCTGTGCTTGCTGCCTGTGCTTGCTGTGCTGCCTGTGCTTGCTGCCTGTGCTTGCTGTGCTGCCTGTGCTTGCTGCCTGTGCTTGCTGTGCTGCCTGAGCTTGCTGTTTGTGCTTGCTGTGCTGCCTGTGCTTGCTGTGCTGCCTGTGCTTGTTGCCTCTGCTTGCTGTGCTGCCTGTGCGTGCTGCCTGTCCTTGCTGTGTTGTCTGTGCTTGCTGTGCTGCCTGTTAGCGATGCATTTGATTTCGCCCATAACACGCGGTAATTCGACAGTGGCACACGACAGTGCGTTGCTGTGTCACCTGTTTTTGGAGGCGCCGAGAGTCGCGGATCATATGTTTACCTCGGCGGCCGGTGCATTGACCTGCGTCTCAGTAAGAGTAAGCATTGTAAACAAATGCGAGAGTGAATCTCGCCGAAGATCAGAGCAGTCTTTGCCTGTTGGAAAGAGGACGGAGCTTGACCCCTCTGCACTTCCCCCAGAATCGCTAAAACGAACACATCTCGTAGAGCTATTTTGCGGGTTTCTAACATGCCTGTGCTTGCTGCCTGTGCTTGCTGTGCTGCCTGTGCTTGCTGCCTGTGCTTGCTGTGCTTGCTATGCTGCCTGTGCAAGCTGCCTGTGCTTGCTGTGCTGCCTGTGCTTGCTGCCTGTGCTTGCTGTGCTGCCTGTACTTGCTGTGCTGCCTGTGCTTGCTGCCTGTGCTTGCTGTGCTGCCTGTGCTTGCTGCCTGTGCTTGCTGTGCTGCCTGTGCATGCTGTGCTGCCTGTGCTTGTTGCCTCTGCTTGCTGTGCTGCCTGTGCTTGCTGTGCTACCTGTGCTTGCTGCCTGTGCTTTCTGTTTGTGCTTGCTGTGCTGCCTGTGCTTGCTGCCTGTACTTGCTGTGCTGCCTGTGCTTGCTGTGCTGCCTGTGCTTGCTGCCTGTGCTTGCTGCCTGTGCTTGCTGTGTTGCCTGTGCTTGCTGTGCTGCCTGTGCTGCCTGTGCTTGCTGCCTGTGCTTGCTGCCTGTGCTTGCTGTGCTGCCTGTGCTTACTGTGTTGCCTGTGCTTGCTGCCTGTGCTTTGCTGTGCTGCCTGTGCTTGCAGCCTGTGCTTGCTGTGCTGCCTGTGCTTGCTGCCTGTGCTTGCTGTACTTGCTGTGCTGCCTGTGCTTGCTGTGCTGCCTGTGCTTGCTGCCTGTGCTTGCTGTGCTGCCTGTGTTTGCTGTGCTGCCTGTGCTTGCTGCCTGTGCTTGCTGTGCTGCCTGTGCTTGCTGCCTGTGCTTGCTGTGCTGCCTGTGCTTGCTGCCTGTGCTTGCTGTGCTGCCTGAGCTTGCTGTTTGTGCTTGCTGTGCTGCCTGTGCTTGCTGTGCTGCCTGTGCTTGTTGCCTCTGCTTGCTGTGCTGCCTGTGCGTGCTGCCTGTCCTTGCTGTGTTGTCTGTGCTTGCTGTGCTGCCTGTTAGCGATGCATTTGATTTCGCCCATAACACGCGGTAATTCGACAGTGGCACACGACAGTGCGTTGCTGTGTCACCTGTTTTTGGAGGCGCCGAGAGTCGCGGATCATATGTTTACCTCGGCGGCCGGTGCATTGACCTGCGTCTCAGTAAGAGTAAGCATTGTAAACAAATGCGAGAGTGAATCTCGCCGAAGATCAGAGCAGTCTTTGCCTGTTGGAAAGAGGACGGAGCTTGACCCCTCTGCACTTCCCCCAGAATCGCTAAAACGAACACATCTCGTAGAGCTATTTTGCGGGTTTCTAACATGCCTGTGCTTGCTGCCTGTGCTTGCTGTGCTGCCTGTGCTTGCTGCCTGTGCTTGCTGTGCTTGCTATGCTGCCTGTGCAAGCTGCCTGTGCTTGCTATGCTGCCTGTGCAAGCTGCCTGTGCTTGCTGTGCTGCCTGTACTTGCTGTGCTGCCTGTGCTTGCTGCCTGTGCTTGCTGTGCTGCCTGTGCTTGCTGCCTGTGCTTGCTGTGCTGCCTGTGCATGCTGTGCTGCCTGTGCTTGCTGCCTGTGCTTGCGGTGCTGCCTGTGCTTGCTGTGCTGCCTGTGCTTGCTGCCTGTGCTTGTTGTGCTGCCTGTGCTTGCTGCCTGTGCTTGCTGTACTTGCTGTGCTGCCTGTGCTTGCTGCCTGTGCTTGCTGTGCTGCCTGTGCTTGCTGCCTGCGCTTGCTGTGCAGCCTGTGCTTGCTGCCTGTGCTTGCTGTGCTGCCTGTGCTGCCTGTGCTTGCTGTCTGTGCTTGCTGTGCTGCCTGTGCTTGCTGTGCTGCCTGTGCTTGCTGCCTGTGCTTGTTGTGCTGCCTGTGCTTGCTGCCTGTGCTTGCTGTGCTGCCCGTGCTTGCTGCCTGTGCTTGCTGCCTGTGCTGCCTGTTCTTGCTGCCTGTGCTTGCTGTGCTGCCTGTGCTTGCTGTGCTGCCTGTTCTTGCTGCCTGTGCTCGCTGTGCTGCCTGTGCTTGCTGCGCTGCCTGTGCTTGCTGTGCTGCCTGTGCTTGCTGCCTGTGCTTGTTGTGCTGCCTGTGCTTGCTGCCTGTGCTTGCTGTGCTGCCCGTGCTTGCTGCCTGTGCTTGCTGCCTGTGCTGCCTGTTCTTGCTGCCTGTGCTTGCTGTGCTGCCTGTGCTTGCTGTGCTGCCTGTGCTTGCAGCCTGTGCTTGCTGTGCTGCCTGTGCTTGCTGCCTGTGCTTGCTGTACTTGCTGTGCTGCCTGTGCTTGCTGTGCTGCCTGTGCCTGCTGCCTGTGCTTGCTGTGCTGCCTGTGCTTGTTGCCTCTGCTTGCTGTGCTGCCTGTGCTTGCTGTGCTACCTGTGCTTGCTGCCTGTGCTTTCTGTTTGTGCTTGCTGTGCTGCCTGTGCTTGCTGCCTGTGCTTGCTGTGCTGCCTGTGTGTCAGAGAAATCTATATTACCGACCAACTTCACCTCACTTCACGCTCATCACTCACGCGAGATCTCGAATCGATAACTTGTCCACCTATCAGAGATCAATACAGATCTAATCGATTATTATCGAGAACTCACGTGACGAGCCGGTGCGCTTCCGGCGCCCGCCTTTTATTCTCACTCACCTCGCAACCATTGTATCACGCGGACGTCACTTCTTGTGCTATAGCAACACTTCTCTTTTCGGACGGTTTCACATCAACTCTTTACTCTCAATATTATTTCTCGTACGGTGCAACTCACCACGGGTTCACTCAGTGTGTAAATAGGTGTTATTTAGTGTCGTAAATAAATAGTTTATTGTGTTCTCATAACTTCACCGCCTGCGCTTACTTGCCACTCACCCGTCCACTATCCACTCGCTTTCCATCTACGCGAGCACTTCAATTACAAACACTGTGCTTGTTGCCTCTGCTTGCTGTGCTGCCTGTGCTTGCTGCCTGTGCTTGCTGTGCTGCCTGTTAGCGATGCATTTGATTTCGCCCATAACACGCGGTAATTCGACAGTGTCACACGACAGTGCGTTGCTGTTTCACCTGTTTTTGGAGGCGCCGAGAGTCGCGGATCATATGTTTACCTCGGCGGCCGGTGCATTGACCTGCGTCTCAGTAAGAGTAAGCATTGTAAACAAATGCGAGAGTGAATCTCGCCGAAGATCGGAGCAGGCTTTGCCTGTTGGAAAAAGGACGGAGCTTGACCCCTCTGCACTTCCCCCAGAATCGCTAAAACGAACACATCTCGTAGAGCTACTTTGCGGGTTCCTAACATGCCTGTGCTTGCTGCCTGTGCTTGCTGTGCTGCCTGTGCTTGCTGTCTGTGCTTGCTGTGCTGCCTGTGCTTGCTGCCTGTGCTTGCTTTACTTGCTGTGCTGCCTGTGCTTGCTGTGCTGCTTGTGCTTGCTGCCTGTGCTGCCTGTGCTTGCTGCCTGTGCTTGCTGCCTGTGCTTGCTGCCTGTACTTGGTGTGCTACCTGTGCTTGCTGCCTGTGCTTGCTGCCTGTGCTTGTTGTTCTGCCTGTGCTTGCTGTGCTGCCTGTGCTTGCTGCCTGTGCTTGTTGTGCTGCCTGTGCTTGCTGCCTGTGCTTGCTGTGCTGCCTGTACTTGCTGTGCTGCCTGTGCTTGCTGCCTGTGCTTGCTGTGCTGCCTGTGCTTGCTGCCAGTGCTTGCTGTGCTGCCTGTGCATGCTGTGCTGCCTGTGCTTGCTGCCTGTGCTTGCTGTGCTGCCTGTGCTTGCTGTGCTGCCTGTGCTTGCTGCCTGTGCTTGCTGCCTGTGCTTGCTGTGCTGCCTGTGCTTGCTGTGCTGCCTGTGCTTGCAGCCTGTGCTTGCTGTGCTGCCTGTGCTTGCTGCCTGTGCTTGCTGTACTTGCTGTGCTGCCTGTGCTTGCTGTGCTGCCTGTGCTTGCTGCCTGTGCTTGCTGTGTTGCCTGTGCTTGCTGTGCTGCCTGTGCTGCCTGTGCTTGCTGCCTGTGCTTGCTGCCTGTGCTTGCTGTGCTGCCTGTGCTTACTGTGTTGCCTGTGCTTGCTGCCTGTGCTTTGCTGTGCTGCCTGTGCTTGCAGCCTGTGCTTGCTGTGCTGCCTGTGCTTGCTGCCTGTGCTTGCTGTACTTGCTGTGCTGCCTGTGCTTGCTGTGCTGCCTGTGCTTGTTGCCTGTGCTTGCTGTGCTGCCTGTGTTTGCTGTGCTGCCTGTGCTTGCTGCCTGTGCTTGCTGTGCTGCCTGTGCTTGCTGCCTGTGCTTGCTGTGCTGCCTGTGCTTGCTGCCTGTGCTTGCTGTGCTGCCTGAGCTTGCTGTTTGTGCTTGCTGTGCTGCCTGTGCTTGCTGTGCTGCCTGTGCTTGTTGCCTCTGCTTGCTGTGCTGCCTGTGCGTGCTGCCTGTCCTTGCTGTGTTGTCTGTGCTTGCTGTGCTGCCTGTTAGCGATGCATTTGATTTCGCCCATAACACGCGGTAATTCGACAGTGTCACACGACAGTGCGTTGCTGTTTCACCTGTTTTTGGAGGCGCCGAGAGTCGCGGATCATATGTTTACCTCGGCGGCCGGTGCATTGACCTGCGTCTCAGTAAGAGTAAGCATTGTAAACAAATGCGAGAGTGAATCTCGCCGAAGATCGGAGCAGGCTTTGCCTGTTGGAAAAAGGACGGAGCTTGACCCCTCTGCACTTCCCCCAGAATCGCTAAAACGAACACATCTCGTAGAGCTACTTTGCGGGTTCCTAACATGCCTGTGCTTGCTGCCTGTGCTTGCTGTGCTGCCTGTGCTTGCTGTCTGTGCTTGCTGTGCTGCCTGTGCTTGCTGCCTGTGCTTGCTTTACTTGCTGTGCTGCCTGTGCTTGCTGTGCTGCTTGTGCTTGCTGCCTGTGCTGCCTGTGCTTGCTGCCTGTGCTTGCTGCCTGTGCTTGCTGCCTGTACTTGGTGTGCTACCTGTGCTTGCTGCCTGTGCTTGCTGCCTGTGCTTGTTGTTCTGCCTGTGCTTGCTGTGCTGCCTGTGCTTGCTGCCTGTGCTTGTTGTGCTGCCTGTGCTTGCTGCCTGTGCTTGCTGTGCTGCCTGTACTTGCTGTGCTGCCTGTGCTTGCTGCCTGTGCTTGCTGTGCTGCCTGTGCTTGCTGCCAGTGCTTGCTGTGCTGCCTGTGCATGCTGTGCTGCCTGTGCTTGCTGCCTGTGCTTGCTGTGCTGCCTGTGCTTGCTGTGCTGCCTGTGCTTGCTGCCTGTGCTTGCTGCCTGTGCTTGCTGTGCTGCCTGTGCTTGCTGTGCTGCCTGTGCTTGCAGCCTGTGCTTGCTGTGCTGCCTGTGCTTGCTGCCTGTGCTTGCTGTACTTGCTGTGCTGCCTGTGCTTGCTGTGCTGCCTGTGCTTGCTGCCTGTGCTTGCTGTGTTGCCTGTGCTTGCTGTGCTGCCTGTGCTGCCTGTGCTTGCTGCCTGTGCTTGCTGCCTGTGCTTGCTGTGCTGCCTGTGCTTACTGTGTTGCCTGTGCTTGCTGCCTGTGCTTTGCTGTGCTGCCTGTGCTTGCAGCCTGTGCTTGCTGTGCTGCCTGTGCTTGCTGCCTGTGCTTGCTGTACTTGCTGTGCTGCCTGTGCTTGCTGTGCTGCCTGTGCTTGTTGCCTGTGCTTGCTGTGCTGCCTGTGTTTGCTGTGCTGCCTGTGCTTGCTGCCTGTGCTTGCTGTGCTGCCTGTGCTTGCTGCCTGTGCTTGCTGTGCTGCCTGTGCTTGCTGCCTGTGCTTGCTGTGCTGCCTGAGCTTGCTGTTTGTGCTTGCTGTGCTGCCTGTGCTTGCTGTGCTGCCTGTGCTTGTTGCCTCTGCTTGCTGTGCTGCCTGTGCGTGCTGCCTGTCCTTGCTGTGTTGTCTGTGCTTGCTGTGCTGCCTGTTAGCGATGCATTTGATTTCGCCCATAACACGCGGTAATTCGACAGTGGCACACGACAGTGCGTTGCTGTGTCACCTGTTTTTGGAGGCGCCGAGAGTCGCGGATCATATGTTTACCTCGGCGGCCGGTGCATTGACCTGCGTCTCAGTAAGAGTAAGCATTGTAAACAAATGCGAGAGTGAATCTCGCCGAAGATCAGAGCAGTCTTTGCCTGTTGGAAAGAGGACGGAGCTTGACCCCTCTGCACTTCCCCCAGAATCGCTAAAACGAACACATCTCGTAGAGCTATTTTGCGGGTTTCTAACATGCCTGTGCTTGCTGCCTGTGCTTGCTGTGCTGCCTGTGCTTGCTGCCTGTGCTTGCTGTGTTTGCTATGCTGCCTGTGCAAGCTGCCTGTGCTTGCTGTGCTGCCTGTGCTTGCTGCCTGTGCTTGCTGTGCTGCCTGTACTTGCTGTGCTGCCTGTGCTTGCTGCCTGTGCTTGCTGTGCTGCCTGTGCTTGCTGCCTGTGCTTGCTGTGCTGCCTGTGCATGCTGTGCTGCCTGTGCTTGCTGCCTGTGCTTGCGGTGCTGCCTGTGCTTGTTGTGCTGCCTGTGCTTGCTGCCTGTGCTTGCTGTGCTGCCCGTGCTTGCAGCCTGTGCTTGCTGTGCTGCCTGTGCTTGCTGCCTGTGCTTGCTGTGTTGCCTGTGCTTGCTGCCTGTGCTTGCTGTGCTGCCTGTGCTGCCTGTGCTTGCTGCCTGTGCTTGCTGCCTGTGCTTGCTGTGCTGCCTGTGCTTACTGTGTTGCCTGTGCTTGCTGCCTGTGCTTGCTGTGCTGCCTGTGCTTGCAGCCTGTGCTTGCTGTGCTGCCTGTGCTTGCTGTGCTGCCTGTTAGCGATGCATTTGATTTCGCCCACAACACGCGGTAATTCGACAGTGGCACACGACAGTGCGTTGCTGTGTCACCTGTTTTTGGAGGCGCCGAGAGTCGCGGATCATATGTTTACCTCGGCGGCCGGTGCATTGACCTGCGTCTCAGTAAGAGTAAGCATTGTAAACAAATGCGAGAGTGAATCCCGCCGAAGTTCGGAGCAGGCTTTGCCTGTTGGAAAGAGGACGGAGCTTGACCCCTCTGCACTTCCCCCAGAATCGCTAAAACGAACACATATCGTCGAGCTATTTTGCGGGTTTCTAACATGCCTGTGCTTGCTGCCTGTACTTGCTGTGCTGCCTGTGCTTGCTGTGCTGCCTGTGCTTGCTGCCTGTGCTTGCTGCCTGTGCTTGCTGTGCTGCCTGTGCTTGCTGCCTGTGCTTGCTGTGCTGCCTGTGCTTGCTGTGCTGCCTGTGCTTGCTGCCTGTGCTTGCTGTTTGTGCTTGTTTTGCTGCCTGTGCTTGCTATGCTGCCTGTGCCTGCTGCCTGTGCTTGCTGTGCTGCCTGTGCTTGTTGCCTCTGCTTGCTGTGCTGCCTGTGCTTGCTGTGCTACCTGTGCTTGCTGCCTGTGCTTTCTGTTTGTGCTTGCTGTGCTGCCTGTGCTTGCTGCCTGTACTTGCTGTGCTGCCTGTGCTTGCTGTGCTGCCTGTGCTTGCTGCCTGTGCTTGCTGCCTGTGCTTGCTGTGTTGCCTGTGCTTGCTGTGCTGCCTGTGCTGCCTGTGCTTGCTGCCTGTGCTTGCTGCCTGTGCTTGCTGTGCTGCCTGTGCTTACTGTGTTGCCTGTGCTTGCTGCCTGTGCTTTGCTGTGCTGCCTGTGCTTGCAGCCTGTGCTTGCTGTGCTGCCTGTGCTTGCTGCCTGTGCTTGCTGTACTTGCTGTGCTGCCTGTGCTTGCTGTGCTGCCTGTGCTTGCTGCCTGTGCTTGCTGTGCTGCCTGTGTTTGCTGTGCTGCCTGTGCTTGCTGCCTGTGCTTGCTGTGCTGCCTGTGCTTGCTGCCTGTGCTTGCTGTGCTGCCTGTGCTTGCTGCCTGTGCTTGCTGTGCTGCCTGAGCTTGCTGTTTGTGCTTGCTGTGCTGCCTGTGCTTGCTGTGCTGCCTGTGCTTGTTGCCTCTGCTTGCTGTGCTGCCTGTGCGTGCTGCCTGTCCTTGCTGTGTTGTCTGTGCTTGCTGTGCTGCCTGTTAGCGATGCATTTGATTTCGCCCATAACACGCGGTAATTCGACAGTGGCACACGACAGTGCGTTGCTGTGTCACCTGTTTTTGGAGGCGCCGAGAGTCGCGGATCATATGTTTACCTCGGCGGCCGGTGCATTGACCTGCGTCTCAGTAAGAGTAAGCATTGTAAACAAATGCGAGAGTGAATCTCGCCGAAGATCAGAGCAGTCTTTGCCTGTTGGAAAGAGGACGGAGCTTGACCCCTCTGCACTTCCCCCAGAATCGCTAAAACGAACACATCTCGTAGAGCTATTTTGCGGGTTTCTAACATGCCTGTGCTTGCTGCCTGTGCTTGCTGTGCTGCCTGTGCTTGCTGCCTGTGCTTGCTGTGCTTGCTATGCTGCCTGTGCAAGCTGCCTGTGCTTGCTATGCTGCCTGTGCAAGCTGCCTGTGCTTGCTGTGCTGCCTGTACTTGCTGTGCTGCCTGTGCTTGCTGCCTGTGCTTGCTGTGCTGCCTGTGCTTGCTGCCTGTGCTTGCTGTGCTGCCTGTGCATGCTGTGCTGCCTGTGCTTGCTGCCTGTGCTTGCGGTGCTGCCTGTGCTTGCTGTGCTGCCTGTGCTTGCTGCCTGTGCTTGCTGTGCTGCCTGTGCTTGCAGCCTGTGCTTGCTGTGCTGCCTGTGCTTGCTGCCTGTGCTTGCTGTGTTGCCTGTGCTTGCTGCCTGTGCTTGCTGTGCTGCCTGTGCTGCCTGTGCTTGCTGCCTGTGCTTGCTGCCTGTGCTTGCTGTGCTGCCTGTGCTTACTGTGTTGCCTGTGCTTGCTGCCTGTGCTTGCTGTGCTGCCTGTGCTTGCAGCCTGTGCTTGCTGTGCTGCCTGTTAGCGATGCATTTGATTTCGCCCACAACACGCGGTAATTCGACAGTGGCACACGACAGTGCGTTGCTGTGTCACCTGTTTTTGGAGGCGCCGAGAGTCGCGGATCATATGTTTACCTCGGCGGCCGGTGCATTGACCTGCGTCTCAGTAAGAGTAAGCATTGTAAACAAATGCGAGAGTGAATCCCGCCGAAGTTCGGAGCAGGCTTTGCCTGTTGGAAAGAGGACGGAGCTTGACCCCTCTGCACTTCCCCCAGAATCGCTAAAACGAACACATATCGTCGAGCTATTTTGCGGGTTTCTAACATGCCTGTGCTTGCTGCCTGTACTTGCTGTGCTGCCTGTGCTTGCTGTGCTGCCTGTGCTTGCTGCCTGTGCTTGCTGCCTGTGCTTGCTGTGCTGCCTGTGCTTGCTGCCTGTGCTTGCTGTGCTGCCTGTGCTTGCTGTGCTGCCTGTGCTTGCTGCCTGTGCTTGCTGTTTGTGCTTGTTTTGCTGCCTGTGCTTGCTATGCTGCCTGTGCCTGCTGCCTGTGCTTGCTGTGCTGCCTGTGCTTGTTGCCTCTGCTTGCTGTGCTGCCTGTGCTTGCTGTGCTACCTGTGCTTGCTGCCTGTGCTTTCTGTTTGTGCTTGCTGTGCTGCCTGTGCTTGCTGCCTGTGCTTGCTGTGCTGCCTGTGTGTCAGAGAAATCTATATTACCGACCAACTTCACCTCACTTCACGCTCATCACTCACGCGAGATCTCGAATCGATAACTTGTCCACCTATCAGAGATCAATACAGATCTAATTGATTATTATCGAGAACTCACGTGACGAGCCGGTGCGCTTCCGGCGCCCGCCTTTTATTCTCACTCACCTCGCAACCATTGTATCACGCGGACGTCACTTCTTGTGCTATAGCAACACTTCTCTTTTCGGACGGTTTCACATCAACTCTTTACTCTCAATATTATTTCTCGTACGGTGCAACTCACCACGGGTTCACTCAGTGTGTAAATAGGTGTTATTTAGTGTCGTAAATAAATAGTTTATTGTGTTCTCATAACTTCACCGCCTGCGCTTACTTGCCACTCACCCGTCCACTATCCACTCGCTTTCCATCTACGCGAGCACTTCAATTACAAACACTGTGCTTGTTGCCTCTGCTTGCTGTGCTGCCTGTGCTTGCTGCCTGTGCTTGCTGTGCTGCCTGTTAGCGATGCATTTGATTTCGCCCATAACACGCGGTAATTCGACAGTGGCACACGACAGTGCGTTGCTGTTTCACCTGTTTTTGGAGGCGCCGAGAGTCGCGGATCATATGTTTACCTCGGCGGCCGGTGCATTGACCTGCGTCTCAGTAAGAGTAAGCATTGTAAACAAATGCGAGAGTGAATCTCGCCGAAGATCGGAGCAGGCTTTGCCTGTTGGAAAAAGGACGGAGCTTGACCCCTCTGCACTTCCCCCAGAATCGCTAAAACGAACACATCTCGTAGAGCTATTTTGCGGGTTCCTAACATGCCTGTGCTTGCTGCCTGTGCTTGCTGTGCTGCCTGTGCTTGCTGTCTGTGCTTGCTGTGCTGCCTGTGCTTGCTGCCTGTGCTTGCTTTACTTGCTGTGCTGCCTGTGCTTGCTGTGCTGCCTGTGCTTGCTGCCTGTGCTGCCTGTGCTTGCTGCCTGTGCTTGCTGCCTGTGCTTGTTGTTCTGCCTGTGCTTGCTGTGCTGCCTGTGCTTGCTGCCTGTGCTTGTTGTGCTGCCTGTGGTTGCTGCCTGTGCTTGCTGTGCTGCCTGTGCTTGCTGTGCTGCCCGTGCTTGCTGCCTGTGCTTGCTGTGCTGCCTGTGCTTGCTGCCTGTGCTTGCTGCGCTGCCTGTGCTTGCTGCCTGTACTTGTTGTGCTGCCTGTGCTTGCTGCCTGTGCTTGCTGTGCTGCCTGTGCAAGCTGCCTGTGCTTGCTGTGCTGCCTGTGCTTGCTGCCTGTGCCTGCTGTGCTGCCTGCGCTTGCTGCCTGTGCTTGCTATGCTGCCTGTGCTTACTGTGTTGCCTGTGCTTGCTGCCTGTGCTTGCTGCCTGTGCTTAGTGTGTTGCCTGTGCTTGCTGCCTGTGCTTGCTGTGCTGCCTTTGCTTGCTGCCTGTGCTTGCTGTGCTTGCTATGCTGCCTGTGCTTGCTGCCTGTGCTTGCTGTGCTGCCTGTGCTTGCTGTGCTGCCTGTTCTTGCTGCCTGTGCTTGCTGTGCTGCCTGTGCTTGCTGCGCTGCCTGTGCTTGCTGCCTGTACTTGGTATGCTGCCTGTGCTTGCTGCCTGTGCTTGCTGCCTGTGCTTGCTGTGCTGCCCGTGCTTGCTGCCTGTGCTTGCTGTGCTGCCTGTGCTTGCTGCCTGTGCTTGCTGTGCTGCCTGTGCTTGCTGCCTGTGCTTGCTGTGCTGCCTGTTCTTGCTGCCTGTGCTTGCTGTGCTGCCTGTGCTTGCTGCGCTGCCTGTGCTTGCTGCCTGTACTTGGTATGCGGCCTGTGCTTGCTGCCTGTGCTTGCTGCCTGTGCTTGCTGTGCTGCCCGTGCTTGCTGCCTGTGCTTGCTGTGCTGCCTGTGCTTGCTGCCTGTGCTTGCTGTGCTGCCTGTGCTTGCTGCCTGTGCTTGCTGTGCTGCCTGTTCTTGCTGCCTGTGCTTGCTGTGCTGCCTGTGCTTGCTGTGCTGCCTGTTCTTGCTGCCTGTGCTTGCTGTGCTGCCTGTGCTTGCTGCCTGTGCTTGCTGTGCTGCCTTTGCTTGCTGCCTGTGCTTGCTGTGCTTGCTATGCTGCCTGTGCAAGCTGCCTGTACTTGCTGTGCTGCCTGTGCTCGCTGCCTGTGCTAGCTGTGCTGCCTGTGCTTGCTGCCTGTGCTTGCTGCGCTGCCTGTGCTTGCTGCCTGTACTTGGTGTGCTACCTGTGCTTGCTGCCTGTACTTGGTGTGCTACCTGTGCTTGCTGCCTGTGCTTGCTGTTCTGCCTGTGCTTGCTGTGCTGCCTGTGCTTGCTGCCTGTGCTTGTTGTGCTGCCTGTGCTTGCTGCCTGTGCTTGCTGTGCTGCCTGTGCTGCCCGTGCTTGCTGCCTGTGCTTGCTGTGCTGCCCGTGCTTGCTGCCTGTGCTTGCTGTGCTGCCTGTGCTTGCTGCCTGTGCTTGCTGCCTGTGCTTGCTGTGCTGCCTGTTCTTGCTGCCTGTGCTTGCTGCGCTGCCTGTGCTTGCTGTGCTGCCTGTTCTTGCTGCCTGTGCTTGCTGCGCTGCCTGTGCTTGCTGTCTGTACTTGGTGTGCTGCCTGTTCTTGCTGCATGTGCTTGCTGCGCTGCCTGTGCTTGCTGCGCTGCCTGTGCTTGCTGCCTGGACTTGGTGTGCTGCCTGTGCTTGCTGCCTGTGCTTGCTGTGCTGCCTGTGCTTGCTGCCTGTGCTTGCTGCCTGTGCTTGCTGCCTGTGCTTGCTGTGCTGCCTTTGCTTGCTGCCTGTGCTTGCTGTGCTTGCTATGCTGCCTGTGCAAGCTGCCTGTGCTTGCTGTGCTGCTTGTGCTTGCTGCCTGTGCTTGCTGTGCTGCCTGAGCTTGTTTCCTCTGCTTGCTGTGCTGCCTGTGCTTGCTGTGATGCCTGTGCTTGCTGCCTGTGCTTGCTGTTCTGCCTGTGCTTGCTGTGCCGCCTGTGCTTGCTGTGCTGCCTGTGCTTGCTGTGCTGCCTGTTCTTGCTGCCTGTGCTTGCTGTGCTGCCTGTGCTTGGTGTGCTGCCTGTGCTTGCTGCCTGTGCTTGCTGTGCTGCCTGTGCTTGCTGCCTGTGCTTGCTGTGCTGCCTGTGCTTGCTGCCTGTGCTGCCTGTTCTTGCTGCCTCTGCTTGCTGTGCTGCCTGTGCTTGCTGTGCTGCCTGTTCTTGCTGCCTGTGCTTGCTGTGCTGCCTGTGCTTGGTGTGCTGCCTGTGCTTGCTGCCTGTGCTTGGTGTGCTGCCTGTGCTTGCTGCCTGTGCTTGCTGTGCTCCCTGTGCTTGCTGCCTGTGCTTGCTGTGCTGCCTGTGCTTGCAGCGCTGCCTGTGCTTGCTGCCTGTACTTGGTGTGCTGCCTGTGCTTGCTGCCTGTGCTTGCTGCGCTGCCTGTGCTTGCTGCCTGTACTTGGTGTGCTGCCTGTGCTTGCTGTTCTGCCTGTGCTTGCTGTGCTGCCTGTGCTTGCTGTGCTGCCTGAGCTTGTTTCCTCTGCTTGCTGTGCTGCCTGTGCTTGCTGTGCTGCCTGTGCTTGCTGCGCTGCCTGTGCTTGCTGCCTGTACTTGGTGTGCTGCCTGTGCTTGCTGTTCTGCCTGTGCTTGCTGTGCTGCCTGTGCTTGCTGTGCTGCCTGAGCTTGTTTCCTCTGCTTGCTGTGCTGCCTGTGCTTGCTGCCTGTGCTTGCTGTTCTGCCTGTGCTTGCTGTGCTGCCTGTGCTTGCTGTGCTGCCTGTTCTTGCTGCCTGTGCTTGCTGTGCTGCCTGTGCTTGGTGTGCTGCCTGTGCTTGCTGTGCTGCCTGTGCTTGGTGTGCTGCCTGTGCTTGCTGCCTGTGCTTGCTGTGCTCCCTGTGCTTGCTGCCTGTGCTTGCTGTGCTGCCTGTGCTTGCAGCGCTGCCTGTGCTTGCTGCCTGTACTTGGTGTGCTGCCTGTGCTTGCTGCCTGTGCTTGCTGTGCTGCCTGTGCTTGCAGCGCTGCCTGTGCTTGCTGCCTGTACTTGGTGTGCTGCCTGTGCTTGCTGCCTGTGCTTGCTGCGCTGCCTGTGCTTGCTGCCTGTACTTGGTGTGCTGCCTGTGCTTGCTGCCTGTGCTTGCTGTTCTGCCTGTGCTTGCTGTGCTGCCTGTGCTTGCTGTGCTGCCTGAGCTTGTTTCCTCTGCTTGCTGTGCTGCCTGTGCTTGCTGTGCTGCCTGTGCTTGCTGCCTGTGCTTGCTGTTCTGCCTGTGCTTGCTGTGCTGCCTGTGCTTGCTGTGCTGCCTGTTCTTGCTGCCTGTGCTTGCTGTGCTGCCTGTGCTTGCTGCCTGTGCTGCCTGTGCTCGCTGCCTGTGCTTGCTGTGCTGCCTGTGCTTGCTGCGCTACCTGTGCTTGCTGCCTGTACTTGGTGTGCTGCCTGTGCTTGCTGCCTGTGCTTGCTGTGCTGCCTGTGCTTGCTGTGCTGCCTGAGCTTGTTTCCTCTGCTTGCTGTGCTGCCTGTGCTTGCTGCCTGTGCTTGCTGTGCTCCCTGTGCTTGCTGCCTGTGCTTGCTGTGCTGCCTGTGCTTGCTGCCTGTACTTGGTGTGCTGCCTGTGCTTGCTGCCTGTGCTTGCTGTTCTGCCTGTGCTTGCTGTGCTGCCTGTGCTTGCTGCCTGTGCTTGTTGTGCTGCCTGTGCTTGCTGCCTGTGCTGCCTGTGCTTGCTGTGCTGCCCGTGCTTGCTGCCTGTGCTTGCTGTGCTGCCTGTGCTTGCTGCCTGTGCTTGCTGTGCTGCCTGTGCTTGCTGCCTGTGCTTGCTGTGCTGCCTGTTCTTGCTGCCTGTGCTTGCTGTGCTGCCTGTGCTTGCTGTGCTGCCTGTTCTTGCTGCCTGTGCTTGCTGTGCTGCCTGTGCTTGCTGCGCTGCCTGTGCTTGCTGCCTGTACTTGGTGTGCTGCCTGTGCTTGCTGCCTGTGCTTGCTGTGCTGCCTGTGCTTGCTGCCTGTGCTTGCTGCCTGTGCTTGCTGTGCTGCCTTTGCTTGCTGCCTGTGCTTGCTATGCTGTCTGTGCAAGCTGCCTGTGCCTGCTGTGCTGCCTGTGCTTGCTGCCTGTGCTTGCTGTGCTGCCTGAGCTTGTTTCCTCTGCTTGCTGTGCTGCCTGTGCTTGCTGTGCTGCCTGTGCTTGCTGCCTGTGCTTGCTGTTCTGCCTGTGCTTGCTGCCTGTGCATGCTGTGCTGCCTGTGCTTGCTGCCTGTGCTTGCTGTGCTGCCTGTTCTTGCTGCCTGTGCTTGCTGTGCTGCCTGTGCTTGGTGTGCTGCCTGTGCTTGCTGCCTGTGCTTGCTGTGCTGCCTGTGCTTGGTGTGCTGCCTGTGCTTGCTGCCTGTGCTTGCTGTGCTGCCTGTGCTTGCTGCCTGTGCTTGCTGTGCTACCTGTGCTTGCTGCCTGTGCTTGCTGTGCTGCCTGTGCTTGCTGTCTGTGCTGCCTGTGCTTGCTGCCTGTGCTTGCTGTGCTACCTGTGCTTGCTGCCTGTGCTTGCTGTGCTGCCTGTGCTTGCTGTCTGTGCTGCCTGTGCTTGCTGCCTGTGCTTGTTGTGCTGCCTGTGCTTGCTGCCTGTGCTTGCTGTACTTGCTGTGCTGCCTGTGCAAGCTGCCTGTGCTTGCTATGCTGCCTGTGCAAGCTGCCTGTGCTTGCTGTGCTGCCTGTACTTGCTGTGCTGCCTGTGCTTGCTGCCTGTGCTTGCTGTGCTGCCTGTGCTTGCTGCCTGTGCTTGCTGTGCTGCCTGTGCATGCTGTGCTGCCTGTGCTTGCTGCCTGTGCTTGCGGTGCTGCCTGTGCTTGCTGTGCTGCCTGTGCTTGCTGCCTGTGCTTGCTGTGCTGCCTGTGCTTGCAGCCTGTGCTTGCTGTGCTGCCTGTGCTTGCTGCCTGTGCTTGCTGTGTTGCCTGTGCTTGCTGCCTGTGCTTGCTGTGCTGCCTGTGCTGCCTGTGCTTGCTGCCTGTGCTTGCTATGCTGCCTGTGCTTACTGTGTTGCCTGTGCTTGCTGCCTGTGCTTGCTGCCTGTGCTTAGTGTGTTGCCTGTGCTTAGTGTGTTGCCTGTGCTTGCTGTGATGCCTGTGCTTGCTGCCTGTGCTGCCTGTGCTTGCTGTCTGTGCTTGCTGTGCTGCCTGTGCTTGCTGTGCTGCCTTTGCTTGCTGCCTTTGCTTGCTGCCTGTGCTTGCTGTGCTTGCTATGCTGCCTGTGCAAGCTGCCTGTGCTTGCTGTGCTGCCTGTGCTTGCTGCCTGTGCTTGCTGTGCTGCCTGAGCTTGTTTCCTCTGCTTGCTGTGCTGCCTGTGCTTGCTGCGCTGCTTGTGCTTGCTGCCTGTGCTTGCTGTGCCGCCTGTGCTTGCTGCCTGTGCTTGCTGTGCTGCCTGTGCTTGCTGCCTGTGCTTGCTGTGCTGCCTGTGCTTGCTGTGCTGCCTGTTCTTGCTGCCTGTGCTTGCTGTGCTGCCTGTGCTTGGTGTGCTGCCTGTGCTTGCTGCCTGTGCTTGTTGTGCTGCCTGTGCTTGCTGCCTGTGCTTGCTGTACTTGCTGTGCTGCCTGTGCTTGCTGCCTGTGCTTGCTGTGCTGCCTGTGCTTGTTGCCTGTGCTTGCTGTGCTGCCTGTGCTTGCTGTCTGTGCTTGCTGTGCTTGCTGTGCTGCCTGTGCTTGCTGTGCTGCCTGTGCTTGCTGCCTGTGCTTGTTGTGCTGCCTGTGCTTGCTGCCTGTGCTTGCTGTGCTGCCCGTGCTTGCTGCCTGTGCTTGCTGTGCTGCCTGTGCTTGCTGCCTGTGCTTGCTGTGCTGCCTGTGCTTGCTGCCTGTGCTTGCTGTGCTGCCTGTTCTTGCTGCCTGTGCTTGCTGTGCTGCCTGTTCTTGCTGCCTGTGCTTGCTGTGCTGCCTGTGCTTGCTGCGCTGCCTGTGCTTGCTGCCTGTACTTGGTGTGCTGCCTGTGCTTGCTGCCTGTGCTTGCTGTGCTGCCTGTGCTTGCTGCCTGTGCTTGCTGTGCTGCCTGTGCTTGCTGCGCTGCCTGTGCTTGCTGCCTGTACTTGGTGTGCTGCCTGTGCTTGCTGCGCTGCCTGTGCTTGCTGCCTGTACTTGGTGTGCTGCCTGTGCTTGCTGCCTGTGCTTGCTGTGCTGCCTGTGCTTACTGTGTTGCCTGTGCTTGCTGCCTGTGCTTTGCTGTGCTGCCTGTGCTTGCAGCCTGTGCTTGCTGTGCTGCCTGTGCTTGCTGCCTGTGCTTGCTGTACTTGCTGTGCTGCCTGTGCTTGCTGTGCTGCCTGTGCTTGCTGCCTGTGCTTGCTGTGCTGCCTGTGTTTGCTGTGCTGCCTGTGCTTGCTGCCTGTGCTTGCTGTGCTGCCTGTGCTTGCTGCCTGTGCTTGCTGTGCTGCCTGTGCTTGCTGCCTGTGCTTGCTGTGCTGCCTGAGCTTGCTGTTTGTGCTTGCTGTGCTGCCTGTGCTTGCTGTGCTGCCTGTGCTTGTTGCCTCTGCTTGCTGTGCTGCCTGTGCGTGCTGCCTGTCCTTGCTGTGTTGTCTGTGCTTGCTGTGCTGCCTGTTAGCGATGCATTTGATTTCGCCCATAACACGCGGTAATTCGACAGTGGCACACGACAGTGCGTTGCTGTGTCACCTGTTTTTGGAGGCGCCGAGAGTCGCGGATCATATGTTTACCTCGGCGGCCGGTGCATTGACCTGCGTCTCAGTAAGAGTAAGCATTGTAAACAAATGCGAGAGTGAATCTCGCCGAAGATCAGAGCAGTCTTTGCCTGTTGGAAAGAGGACGGAGCTTGACCCCTCTGCACTTCCCCCAGAATCGCTAAAACGAACACATCTCGTAGAGCTATTTTGCGGGTTTCTAACATGCCTGTGCTTGCTGCCTGTGCTTGCTGTGCTGCCTGTGCTTGCTGCCTGTGCTTGCTGTGCTTGCTATGCTGCCTGTGCAAGCTGCCTGTGCTTGCTATGCTGCCTGTGCAAGCTGCCTGTGCTTGCTGTGCTGCCTGTACTTGCTGTGCTGCCTGTGCTTGCTGCCTGTGCTTGCTGTGCTGCCTGTGCTTGCTGCCTGTGCTTGCTGTGCTGCCTGTGCATGCTGTGCTGCCTGTGCTTGCTGCCTGTGCTTGCGGTGCTGCCTGTGCTTGCTGTGCTGCCTGTGCTTGCTGCCTGTGCTTGCTGTGCTGCCTGTGCTTGCAGCCTGTGCTTGCTGTGCTGCCTGTGCTTGCTGCCTGTGCTTGCTGTGTTGCCTGTGCTTGCTGCCTGTGCTTGCTGTGCTGCCTGTGCTGCCTGTGCTTGCTGCCTGTGCTTGCTGTGCTGCCTGTGCTTACTGTGTTGCCTGTGCTTGCTGCCTGTGCTTGCTGTGCTGCCTGTGCTTGCAGCCTGTGCTTGCTGTGCTGCCTGTTAGCGATGCATTTGATTTCGCCCACAACACGCGGTAATTCGACAGTGGCACACGACAGTGCGTTGCTGTGTCACCTGTTTTTGGAGGCGCCGAGAGTCGCGGATCATATGTTTACCTCGGCGGCCGGTGCATTGACCTGCGTCTCAGTAAGAGTAAGCATTGTAAACAAATGCGAGAGTGAATCCCGCCGAAGTTCGGAGCAGGCTTTGCCTGTTGGAAAGAGGACGGAGCTTGACCCCTCTGCACTTCCCCCAGAATCGCTAAAACGAACACATATCGTCGAGCTATTTTGCGGGTTTCTAACATGCCTGTGCTTGCTGCCTGTACTTGCTGTGCTGCCTGTGCTTGCTGTGCTGCCTGTGCTTGCTGCCTGTGCTTGCTGCCTGTGCTTGCTGTGCTGCCTGTGCTTGCTGCCTGTGCTTGCTGTGCTGCCTGTGCTTGCTGTGCTGCCTGTGCTTGCTGCCTGTGCTTGCTGTTTGTGCTTGTTTTGCTGCCTGTGCTTGCTATGCTGCCTGTGCCTGCTGCCTGTGCTTGCTGTGCTGCCTGTGCTTGTTGCCTCTGCTTGCTGTGCTGCCTGTGCTTGCTGTGCTACCTGTGCTTGCTGCCTGTGCTTTCTGTTTGTGCTTGCTGTGCTGCCTGTGCTTGCTGCCTGTGCTTGCTGTGCTGCCTGTGTGTCAGAGAAATCTATATTACCGACCAACTTCACCTCACTTCACGCTCATCACTCACGCGAGATCTCGAATCGATAACTTGTCCACCTATCAGAGATCAATACAGATCTAATTGATTATTATCGAGAACTCACGTGACGAGCCGGTGCGCTTCCGGCGCCCGCCTTTTATTCTCACTCACCTCGCAACCATTGTATCACGCGGACGTCACTTCTTGTGCTATAGCAACACTTCTCTTTTCGGACGGTTTCACATCAACTCTTTACTCTCAATATTATTTCTCGTACGGTGCAACTCACCACGGGTTCACTCAGTGTGTAAATAGGTGTTATTTAGTGTCGTAAATAAATAGTTTATTGTGTTCTCATAACTTCACCGCCTGCGCTTACTTGCCACTCACCCGTCCACTATCCACTCGCTTTCCATCTACGCGAGCACTTCAATTACAAACACTGTGCTTGTTGCCTCTGCTTGCTGTGCTGCCTGTGCTTGCTGCCTGTGCTTGCTGTGCTGCCTGTTAGCGATGCATTTGATTTCGCCCATAACACGCGGTAATTCGACAGTGGCACACGACAGTGCGTTGCTGTTTCACCTGTTTTTGGAGGCGCCGAGAGTCGCGGATCATATGTTTACCTCGGCGGCCGGTGCATTGACCTGCGTCTCAGTAAGAGTAAGCATTGTAAACAAATGCGAGAGTGAATCTCGCCGAAGATCGGAGCAGGCTTTGCCTGTTGGAAAAAGGACGGAGCTTGACCCCTCTGCACTTCCCCCAGAATCGCTAAAACGAACACATCTCGTAGAGCTATTTTGCGGGTTCCTAACATGCCTGTGCTTGCTGCCTGTGCTTGCTGTGCTGCCTGTGCTTGCTGTCTGTGCTTGCTGTGCTGCCTGTGCTTGCTGCCTGTGCTTGCTTTACTTGCTGTGCTGCCTGTGCTTGCTGTGCTGCCTGTGCTTGCTGCCTGTGCTGCCTGTGCTTGCTGCCTGTGCTTGCTGCCTGTGCTTGTTGTTCTGCCTGTGCTTGCTGTGCTGCCTGTGCTTGCTGCCTGTGCTTGTTGTGCTGCCTGTGGTTGCTGCCTGTGCTTGCTGTGCTGCCTGTGCTTGCTGTGCTGCCCGTGCTTGCTGCCTGTGCTTGCTGTGCTGCCTGTGCTTGCTGCCTGTGCTTGCTGCGCTGCCTGTGCTTGCTGCCTGTACTTGTTGTGCTGCCTGTGCTTGCTGCCTGTGCTTGCTGTGCTGCCTGTGCAAGCTGCCTGTGCTTGCTGTGCTGCCTGTGCTTGCTGCCTGTGCCTGCTGTGCTGCCTGCGCTTGCTGCCTGTGCTTGCTATGCTGCCTGTGCTTACTGTGTTGCCTGTGCTTGCTGCCTGTGCTTGCTGCCTGTGCTTAGTGTGTTGCCTGTGCTTGCTGCCTGTGCTTGCTGTGCTGCCTTTGCTTGCTGCCTGTGCTTGCTGTGCTTGCTATGCTGCCTGTGCTTGCTGCCTGTGCTTGCTGTGCTGCCTGTGCTTGCTGTGCTGCCTGTTCTTGCTGCCTGTGCTTGCTGTGCTGCCTGTGCTTGCTGCGCTGCCTGTGCTTGCTGCCTGTACTTGGTATGCTGCCTGTGCTTGCTGCCTGTGCTTGCTGCCTGTGCTTGCTGTGCTGCCCGTGCTTGCTGCCTGTGCTTGCTGTGCTGCCTGTGCTTGCTGCCTGTGCTTGCTGTGCTGCCTGTGCTTGCTGCCTGTGCTTGCTGTGCTGCCTGTTCTTGCTGCCTGTGCTTGCTGTGCTGCCTGTGCTTGCTGCGCTGCCTGTGCTTGCTGCCTGTACTTGGTATGCTGCCTGTGCTTGCTGCCTGTGCTTGCTGCCTGTGCTTGCTGTGCTGCCCGTGCTTGCTGCCTGTGCTTGCTGTGCTGCCTGTGCTTGCTGCCTGTGCTTGCTGTGCTGCCTGTGCTTGCTGCCTGTGCTTGCTGTGCTGCCTGTTCTTGCTGCCTGTGCTTGCTGTGCTGCCTGTGCTTGCTGTGCTGCCTCTTCTTGCTGCCTGTGCTTGCTGTGCTGCCTGTGCTTGCTGCCTGTGCTTGCTGTGCTGCCTTTGCTTGCTGCCTGTGCTTGCTGTGCTTGCTATGCTGCCTGTGCAAGCTGCCTGTACTTGCTGTGCTGCCTGTGCTCGCTGCCTGTGCTAGCTGTGCTGCCTGTGCTTGCTGCCTGTGCTTGCTGCGCTGCCTGTGCTTGCTGCCTGTACTTGGTGTGCTACCTGTGCTTGCTGCCTGTACTTGGTGTGCTACCTGTGCTTGCTGCCTGTGCTTGCTGTTCTGCCTGTGCTTGCTGTGCTGCCTGTGCTTGCTGCCTGTGCTTGTTGTGCTGCCTGTGCTTGCTGCCTGTGCTTGCTGTGCTGCCTGTGCTGCCCGTGCTTGCTGCCTGTGCTTGCTGTGCTGCCCGTGCTTGCTGCCTGTGCTTGCTGTGCTGCCTGTGCTTGCTGCCTGTGCTTGCTGCCTGTGCTTGCTGTGCTGCCTGTTCTTGCTGCCTGTGCTTGCTGCGCTGCCTGTGCTTGCTGTGCTGCCTGTTCTTGCTGCCTGTGCTTGCTGCGCTGCCTGTGCTTGCTGCCTGTACTTGGTGTGCTGCCTGTTCTTGCTGCATGTGCTTGCTGCGCTGCCTGTGCTTGCTGCGCTGCCTGTGCTTGCTGCCTGGACTTGGTGTGCTGCCTGTGCTTGCTGCCTGTGCTTGCTGTGCTGCCTGTGCTTGCTGCCTGTGCTTGCTGCCTGTGCTTGCTGCCTGTGCTTGCTGTGCTGCCTTTGCTTGCTGCCTGTGCTTGCTGTGCTTGCTATGCTGCCTGTGCAAGCTGCCTGTGCTTGCTGTGCTGCCTGTGCTTGCTGCCTGTGCTTGCTGTGCTGCCTGAGCTTGTTTCCTCTGCTTGCTGTGCTGCCTGTGCTTGCTGTGATGCCTGTGCTTGCTGCCTGTGCTTGCTGTTCTGCCTGTGCTTGCTGTGCCGCCTGTGCTTGCTGTGCTGCCTGTTCTTGCTGCCTGTGCTTGCTGTGCTGCCTGTGCTTGGTGTGCTGCCTGTGCTTGCTGCCTGTGCTTGCTGTGCTGCCTGTGCTTGCTGCCTGTGCTTGCTGTGCTGCCTGTGCTTGCTGCCTGTGCTGCCTGTTCTTGCTGCCTCTGCTTGCTGTGCTGCCTGTGCTTGCTGTGCTGCCTGTTCTTGCTGCCTGTGCTTGCTGTGCTGCCTGTGCTTGGTGTGCTGCCTGTGCTTGCTGCCTGTGCTTGCTGTGCTGCCTGTGCTTGGTGTGCTGCCTGTGCTTGCTGCCTGTGCTTGCTGTGCTCCCTGTGCTTGCTGCCTGTGCTTGCTGTGCTGCCTGTGCTTGCAGCGCTGCCTGTGCTTGCTGCCTGTACTTGGTGTGCTGCCTGTGCTTGCTGCCTGTGCTTGCTGCGCTGCCTGTGCTTGCTGCCTGTACTTGGTGTGCTGCCTGTGCTTGCTGTTCTGCCTGTGCTTGCTGTGCTGCCTGTGCTTGCTGTGCTGCCTGAGCTTGTTTCCTCTGCTTGCTGTGCTGCCTGTGCTTGCTGTGCTGCCTGTGCTTGCTGCGCTGCCTGTGCTTGCTGCCTGTACTTGGTGTGCTGCCTGTGCTTGCTGTTCTGCCTGTGCTTGCTGTGCTGCCTGTGCTTGCTGTGCTGCCTGAGCTTGTTTCCTCTGCTTGCTGTGCTGCCTGTGCTTGCTGCCTGTGCTTGCTGTTCTGCCTGTGCTTGCTGTGCTGCCTGTGCTTGCTGTGCTGCCTGTTCTTGCTGCCTGTGCTTGCTGTGCTGCCTGTGCTTGGTGTGCTGCCTGTGCTTGCTGCCTGTGCTTGCTGTGCTGCCTGTGCTTGCTGTGCTGCCTGTGCTTGGTGTGCTGCCTGTGCTTGCTGCCTGTGCTTGCTGTGCTCCCTGTGCTTGCTGCCTGTGCTTGCTGTGCTGCCTGTGCTTGCAGCGCTGCCTGTGCTTGCTGCCTGTACTTGGTGTGCTGCCTGTGCTTGCTGCCTGTGCTTGCTGTGCTGCCTGTGCTTGCAGCGCTGCCTGTGCTTGCTGCCTGTACTTGGTGTGCTGCCTGTGCTTGCTGCCTGTGCTTGCTGCGCTGCCTGTGCTTGCTGCCTGTACTTGGTGTGCTGCCTGTGCTTGCTGCCTGTGCTTGCTGTTCTGCCTGTGCTTGCTGTGCTGCCTGTGCTTGCTGTGCTGCCTGAGCTTGTTTCCTCTGCTTGCTGTGCTGCCTGTGCTTGCTGTGCTGCCTGTGCTTGCTGCCTGTGCTTGCTGTTCTGCCTGTGCTTGCTGTGCTGCCTGTGCTTGCTGTGCTGCCTGTTCTTGCTGCCTGTGCTTGCTGTGCTGCCTGTGCTTGCTGCCTGTGCTGCCTGTGCTCGCTGCCTGTGCTTGCTGTGCTGCCTGTGCTTGCTGCGCTACCTGTGCTTGCTGCCTGTACTTGGTGTGCTGCCTGTGCTTGCTGCCTGTGCTTGCTGTGCTGCCTGTGCTTGCTGTGCTGCCTGAGCTTGTTTCCTCTGCTTGCTGTGCTGCCTGTGCTTGCTGCCTGTGCTTGCTGTGCTCCCTGTGCTTGCTGCCTGTGCTTGCTGTGCTGCCTGTGCTTGCTGCCTGTACTTGGTGTGCTGCCTGTGCTTGCTGCCTGTGCTTGCTGTTCTGCCTGTGCTTGCTGTGCTGCCTGTGCTTGCTGCCTGTGCTTGTTGTGCTGCCTGTGCTTGCTGCCTGTGCTGCCTGTGCTTGCTGTGCTGCCCGTGCTTGCTGCCTGTGCTTGCTGTGCTGCCTGTGCTTGCTGCCTGTGCTTGCTGTGCTGCCTGTGCTTGCTGCCTGTGCTTGCTGTGCTGCCTGTTCTTGCTGCCTGTGCTTGCTGTGCTGCCTGTGCTTGCTGTGCTGCCTGTTCTTGCTGCCTGTGCTTGCTGTGCTGCCTGTGCTTGCTGCGCTGCCTGTGCTTGCTGCCTGTACTTGGTGTGCTGCCTGTGCTTGCTGCCTGTGCTTGCTGTGCTGCCTGTGCTTGCTGCCTGTGCTTGCTGCCTGTGCTTGCTGTGCTGCCTTTGCTTGCTGCCTGTGCTTGCTATGCTGTCTGTGCAAGCTGCCTGTGCCTGCTGTGCTGCCTGTGCTTGCTGCCTGTGCTTGCTGTGCTGCCTGAGCTTGTTTCCTCTGCTTGCTGTGCTGCCTGTGCTTGCTGTGCTGCCTGTGCTTGCTGCCTGTGCTTGCTGTTCTGCCTGTGCTTGCTGCCTGTGCATGCTGTGCTGCCTGTGCTTGCTGCCTGTGCTTGCTGTGCTGCCTGTTCTTGCTGCCTGTGCTTGCTGTGCTGCCTGTGCTTGGTGTGCTGCCTGTGCTTGCTGCCTGTGCTTGCTGTGCTGCCTGTGCTTGGTGTGCTGCCTGTGCTTGCTGCCTGTGCTTGCTGTGCTGCCTGTGCTTGCTGCCTGTGCTTGCTGTGCTGCCTGTGCTTGCTGCCTGTGCTTGCTGTGCTACCTGTGCTTGCTGCCTGTGCTTGCTGTGCTGCCTGTGCTTGCTGTCTGTGCTGCCTGTGCTTGCTGCCTGTGCTTGCTGTGCTACCTGTGCTTGCTGCCTGTGCTTGCTGTGCTGCCTGTGCTTGCTGTCTGTGCTGCCTGTGCTTGCTGCCTGTGCTTGTTGTGCTGCCTGTGCTTGCTGCCTGTGCTTGCTGTACTTGCTGTGCTGCCTGTGCTTGCTGCCTGTGCTTGCTGTGCTGCCTGTGCTTGCTGCCTGTGCTTGCTGTGCTGCCTGTGCTTGCTGCCTGTGCTTGCTGTGCTGCCTGTGCCTGCTGTGCTGCCTGCGCTTGCTGCCTGTGCTTGCTGCCTGTGCTTGCTGTGCTGCCTGTGCTTGCTATGCTGCCTGTGCTTACTGTGTTGCCTGTGCTTGCTGCCTGTGCTTGCTGCCTGTGCTTAGTGTGTTGCCTGTGCTTGCTGCCTGTGCTGCCTGTGCTTGCTGTGCTGCCTGTGCTTGCTGTGCTGCCTTTGCTTGCTGCCTGTGCTTGCTGTGCTTGCTATGCTGCCTGTGCAAGCTGCCTGTGCTTGCTGTGCTGCCTGTGCTTGCTATGCTGCCTGTGCTTACTGTGTTGCCTGTGCTTGCTGCCTGTGCTTGCTGCCTGTGCTTAGTGTGTTGCCTGTGCTTGCTGCCTGTGCTTGCTGTGATGCCTGTGCTTGCTGCCTGTGCTGCCTGTGCTTGCTGTCTGTGCTTGCTGTGCTGCCTGTGCTTGCTGTGCTGCCTTTGCTTGCTGCCTGTGCTTGCTGTGCTTGCTATGCTGCCTGTGCAAGCTGCCTGTGCTTGCTGTGCTGCCTGTGCTTGCTGCCTGTGCTTGCTGTGCTGCCTGAGCTTGTTTCCTCTGCTTGCTGTGCTGCCTGTGCTTGCTGCGCTGCTTGTGCTTGCTGCCTGTGCTTGCTGTGCCGCCTGTGCTTGCTGCCTGTGCTTGCTGTGCTGCCTGTGCTTGCTGCCTGTGCTTGCTGTGCTGCCTGTGCTTGCTGTGCTGCCTGTTCTTGCTGCCTGTGCTTGCTGTGCTGCCTGTGCTTGGTGTGCTGCCTGTGCTTGCTGCCTGTGCTTGTTGTGCTGCCTGTGCTTGCTGCCTGTGCTTGCTGTACTTGCTGTGCTGCCTGTGCTTGCTGCCTGTGCTTGCTGTGCTGCCTGTGCTTGTTGCCTGTGCTTGCTGTGCTGCCTGTGCTTGCTGTCTGTGCTTGCTGTGCTGCCTGTGCTTGCTGTGCTGCCTGTGCTTGCTGCCTGTGCTTGTTGTGCTGCCTGTGCTTGCTGCCTGTGCTTGCTGTGCTGCCCGTGCTTGCTGCCTGTGCTTGCTGTGCTGCCTGTGCTTGCTGCCTGTGCTTGCTGTGCTGCCTGTGCTTGCTGCCTGTGCTTGCTGTGCTGCCTGTTCTTGCTGCCTGTGCTTGCTGTGCTGCCTGTTCTTGCTGCCTGTGCTTGCTGTGCTGCCTGTGCTTGCTGCGCTGCCTGTGCTTGCTGCCTGTACTTGGTGTGCTGCCTGTGCTTGCTGCCTGTGCTTGCTGTGCTGCCTGTGCTTGCTGCCTGTGCTTGCTGTGCTGCCTGTGCTTGCTGCGCTGCCTGTGCTTGCTGCCTGTACTTGGTGTGCTGCCTGTGCTTGCTGCGCTGCCTGTGCTTGCTGCCTGTACTTGGTGTGCTGCCTGTGCTTGCTGCCTGTGCTTGCTGTGCTGCCTGTGCTTACTGTGTTGCCTGTGCTTGCTGCCTGTGCTTGCTGCCTGTGCTTTGCTGTGCTGCCTGTGCTTGCAGCCTGTGCTTGCTGTGCTGCCTGTGCTTGCTGCCTGTGCTTGCTGTACTTGCTGTGCTGCCTGTGCTTGCTGTGCTGCCTGTGCTTGCTGCCTGTGCTTGCTGTGCTGCCTGTGTTTGCTGTGCTGCCTGTGCTTGCTGCCTGTGCTTGCTGTGCTGCCTGTGCTTGCTGCCTGTGCTTGCTGTGCTGCCTGTGCTTGCTGCCTGTGCTTGCTGTGCTGCCTGAGCTTGCTGTTTGTGCTTGCTGTGCTGCCTGTGCTTGCTGTGCTGCCTGTGCTTGTTGCCTCTGCTTGCTGTGCTGCCTGTGCGTGCTGCCTGTCCTTGCTGTGTTGTCTGTGCTTGCTGTGCTGCCTGTTAGCGATGCATTTGATTTCGCCCATAACACGCGGTAATTCGACAGTGGCACACGACAGTGCGTTGCTGTGTCACCTGTTTTTGGAGGCGCCGAGAGTCGCGGATCATATGTTTACCTCGGCGGCCGGTGCATTGACCTGCGTCTCAGTAAGAGTAAGCATTGTAAACAAATGCGAGAGTGAATCTCGCCGAAGATCAGAGCAGTCTTTGCCTGTTGGAAAGAGGACGGAGCTTGACCCCTCTGCACTTCCCCCAGAATCGCTAAAACGAACACATCTCGTAGAGCTATTTTGCGGGTTTCTAACATGCCTGTGCTTGCTGCCTGTGCTTGCTGTGCTGCCTGTGCTTGCTGCCTGTGCTTGCTGTGCTTGCTATGCTGCCTGTGCAAGCTGCCTGTGCTTGCTATGCTGCCTGTGCAAGCTGCCTGTGCTTGCTGTGCTGCCTGTACTTGCTGTGCTGCCTGTGCTTGCTGCCTGTGCTTGCTGTGCTGCCTGTGCTTGCTGCCTGTGCTTGCTGTGCTGCCTGTGCATGCTGTGCTGCCTGTGCTTGCTGCCTGTGCTTGCGGTGCTGCCTGTGCTTGCTGTGCTGCCTGTGCTTGCTGCCTGTGCTTGCTGTGCTGCCTGTGCTTGCAGCCTGTGCTTGCTGTGCTGCCTGTGCTTGCTGCCTGTGCTTGCTGTGTTGCCTGTGCTTGCTGCCTGTGCTTGCTGTGCTGCCTGTGCTGCCTGTGCTTGCTGCCTGTGCTTGCTGTGCTGCCTGTGCTTACTGTGTTGCCTGTGCTTGCTGCCTGTGCTTGCTGTGCTGCCTGTGCTTGCAGCCTGTGCTTGCTGTGCTGCCTGTTAGCGATGCATTTGATTTCGCCCACAACACGCGGTAATTCGACAGTGGCACACGACAGTGCGTTGCTGTGTCACCTGTTTTTGGAGGCGCCGAGAGTCGCGGATCATATGTTTACCTCGGCGGCCGGTGCATTGACCTGCGTCTCAGTAAGAGTAAGCATTGTAAACAAATGCGAGAGTGAATCCCGCCGAAGTTCGGAGCAGGCTTTGCCTGTTGGAAAGAGGACGGAGCTTGACCCCTCTGCACTTCCCCCAGAATCGCTAAAACGAACACATATCGTCGAGCTATTTTGCGGGTTTCTAACATGCCTGTGCTTGCTGCCTGTACTTGCTGTGCTGCCTGTGCTTGCTGTGCTGCCTGTGCTTGCTGCCTGTGCTTGCTGCCTGTGCTTGCTGTGCTGCCTGTGCTTGCTGCCTGTGCTTGCTGTGCTGCCTGTGCTTGCTGTGCTGCCTGTGCTTGCTGCCTGTGCTTGCTGTTTGTGCTTGTTTTGCTGCCTGTGCTTGCTATGCTGCCTGTGCCTGCTGCCTGTGCTTGCTGTGCTGCCTGTGCTTGTTGCCTCTGCTTGCTGTGCTGCCTGTGCTTGCTGTGCTACCTGTGCTTGCTGCCTGTGCTTTCTGTTTGTGCTTGCTGTGCTGCCTGTGCTTGCTGCCTGTGCTTGCTGTGCTGCCTGTGTGTCAGAGAAATCTATATTACCGACCAACTTCACCTCACTTCACGCTCATCACTCACGCGAGATCTCGAATCGATAACTTGTCCACCTATCAGAGATCAATACAGATCTAATTGATTATTATCGAGAACTCACGTGACGAGCCGGTGCGCTTCCGGCGCCCGCCTTTTATTCTCACTCACCTCGCAACCATTGTATCACGCGGACGTCACTTCTTGTGCTATAGCAACACTTCTCTTTTCGGACGGTTTCACATCAACTCTTTACTCTCAATATTATTTCTCGTACGGTGCAACTCACCACGGGTTCACTCAGTGTGTAAATAGGTGTTATTTAGTGTCGTAAATAAATAGTTTATTGTGTTCTCATAACTTCACCGCCTGCGCTTACTTGCCACTCACCCGTCCACTATCCACTCGCTTTCCATCTACGCGAGCACTTCAATTACAAACACTGTGCTTGTTGCCTCTGCTTGCTGTGCTGCCTGTGCTTGCTGCCTGTGCTTGCTGTGCTGCCTGTTAGCGATGCATTTGATTTCGCCCATAACACGCGGAAATTCGACAGTGGCACACGACAGTGCGTTGCTGTTTCACCTGTTTTTGGAGGCGCCGAGAGTCGCGGATCATATGTTTACCTCGGCGGCCGGTGCATTGACCTGCGTCTCAGTAAGAGTAAGCATTGTAAACAAATGCGAGAGTGAATCTCGCCGAAGATCGGAGCAGGCTTTGCCTGTTGGAAAAAGGACGGAGCTTGACCCCTCTGCACTTCCCCCAGAATCGCTAAAACGAACACATCTCGTAGAGCTATTTTGCGGGTTCCTAACATGCCTGTGCTTGCTGCCTGTGCTTGCTGTGCTGCCTGTGCTTGCTGTCTGTGCTTGCTGTGCTGCCTGTGCTTGCTGCCTGTGCTTGCTTTACTTGCTGTGCTGCCTGTGCTTGCTGTGCTGCCTGTGCTTGCTGCCTGTGCTGCCTGTGCTTGCTGCCTGTGCTTGCTGCCTGTGCTTGTTGTTCTGCCTGTGCTTGCTGTGCTGCCTGTGCTTGCTGCCTGTGCTTGTTGTGCTGCCTGTGGTTGCTGCCTGTGCTTGCTGTGCTGCCTGTGCTTGCTGTGCTGCCCGTGCTTGCTGCCTGTGCTTGCTGTGCTGCCTGTGCTTGCTGCCTGTGCTTGCTGCGCTGCCTGTGCTTGCTGCCTGTACTTGTTGTGCTGCCTGTGCTTGCTGCCTGTGCTTGCTGTGCTGCCTGTGCAAGCTGCCTGTGCTTGCTGTGCTGCCTGTGCTTGCTGCCTGTGCCTGCTGTGCTGCCTGCGCTTGCTGCCTGTGCTTGCTATGCTGCCTGTGCTTACTGTGTTGCCTGTGCTTGCTGCCTGTGCTTGCTGCCTGTGCTTAGTGTGTTGCCTGTGCTTGCTGCCTGTGCTTGCTGTGCTGCCTTTGCTTGCTGCCTGTGCTTGCTGTGCTTGCTATGCTGCCTGTGCTTGCTGCCTGTGCTTGCTGTGCTGCCTGTGCTTGCTGTGCTGCCTGTTCTTGCTGCCTGTGCTTGCTGTGCTGCCTGTGCTTGCTGCGCTGCCTGTGCTTGCTGCCTGTACTTGGTATGCTGCCTGTGCTTGCTGCCTGTGCTTGCTGCCTGTGCTTGCTGTGCTGCCCGTGCTTGCTGCCTGTGCTTGCTGTGCTGCCTGTGCTTGCTGCCTGTGCTGCCTGTGCTTGCTGCCTGTGCTTGCTGTGCTGCCTGTTCTTGCTGCCTGTGCTTGCTGTGCTGCCTGTGCTTGCTGCGCTGCCTGTGCTTGCTGCCTGTACTTGGTATGCTGCCTGTGCTTGCTGCCTGTGCTTGCTGACTGTGCTTGCTGTGCTGCCCGTGCTTGCTGCCTGTGCTTGCTGTGCTGCCTGTGCTTGCTGCCTGTGCTTGCTGTGCTGCCTGTGCTTGCTGCCTGTGCTTGCTGTGCTGCCTGTTCTTGCTGCCTGTGCTTGCTGTGCTGCCTGTGCTTGCTGTGCTGCCTGTTCTTGCTGCCTGTGCTTGCTGTGCTGCCTGTGCTTGCTGCCTGTGCTTGCTGTGCTGCCTTTGCTTGCTGCCTGTGCTTGCTGTGCTTGCTATGCTGCCTGTGCAAGCTGCCTGTACTTGCTGTGCTGCCTGTGCTCGCTGCCTGTGCTAGCTGTGCTGCCTGTGCTTGCTGCCTGTGCTTGCTGCGCTGCCTGTGCTTGCTGCCTGTACTTGGTGTGCTACCTGTGCTTGCTGCCTGTACTTGGTGTGCTACCTGTGCTTGCTGCCTGTGCTTGCTGTTCTGCCTGTGCTTGCTGTGCTGCCTGTGCTTGCTGCCTGTGCTTGTTGTGCTGCCTGTGCTTGCTGCCTGTGCTTGCTGTGCTGCCTGTGCTGCCCGTGCTTGCTGCCTGTGCTTGCTGCCTGTGCTTGCTGTGCTGCCCGTGCTTGCTGCCTGTGCTTGCTGTGCTGCCTGTGCTTGCTGCCTGTGCTTGCTGCCTGTGCTTGCTGTGCTGCCTGTTCTTGCTGCCTGTGCTTGCTGCGCTGCCTGTGCTTGCTGTGCTGCCTGTTCTTGCTGCCTGTGCTTGCTGCGCTGCCTGTGCTTGCTGCCTGTACTTGGTGTGCTGCCTGTTCTTGCTGCCTGTGCTTGCTGCGCTGCCTGTGCTTGCTGCGCTGCCTGTGCTTGCTGCCTGGACTTGGTGTGCTGCCTGTGCTTGCTGCCTGTGCTTGCTGTGCTGCCTGTGCTTGCTGCCTGTGCTTGCTGCCTGTGCTTGCTGCCTGTGCTTGCTGCCTGTGCTTGCTGTGCTGCCTTTGCTTGCTGCCTGTGCTTGCTGTGCTTGCTATGCTGCCTGTGCAAGCTGCCTGTGCTTGCTGTGCTGCCTGTGCTTGCTGCCTGTGCTTGCTGTGCTGCCTGAGCTTGTTTCCTCTGCTTGCTGTGCTGCCTGTGCTTGCTGTGATGCCTGTGCTTGCTGCCTGTGCTTGCTGTTCTGCCTGTGCTTGCTGTGCCGCCTGTGCTTGCTGTGCTGCCTGTGCTTGCTGTGCTGCCTGTTCTTGCTGCCTGTGCTTGCTGTGCTGCCTGTGCTTGGTGTGCTGCCTGTGCTTGCTGCCTGTGCTTGCTGTGCTGCCTGTGCTTGCTGCCTGTGCTTGCTGTGCTGCCTGTGCTTGCTGCCTGTGCTGCCTGTTCTTGCTGCCTGTGCTTGCTGTGCTGCCTGTGCTTGCTGCGCTGCCTGTGCTTGCTGCCTGGACTTGGTGTGCTGCCTGTGCTTGCTGCCTGTGCTGCCTGTGCTTGCTGTGCTTGCTATGCTGCCTGTGCAAGCTGCCTGTACTTGCTGTGCTGCCTGTGCTTGCTGTGCTGCCTGTGCTTGCTGCCTGTGCTGCCTGTGCTCGCTGCCTGTGCTTGCTGCGCTGCCTGTGCTTGCTGCCTGTACTTGGTGTGCTGCCTGTGCTTGCTGCCTGTGCTTGCTGTTCTGCCTGTGCTTGCTGTGCTGCCTGTGCTTGCTGTGCTGCCTGAGCTTGTTTCCTCTGCTTGCTGTGCTGCCTGTGCTTGCTGTGCTGCCTGTGCTTGCTGCCTGTGCTTGCTGTTCTGCCTGTGCTTGCTGTGCTGCCTGTGCTTGCTGTGCTGCCTGTTCTTGCTGCCTGTGCTTGCTGTGCTGCCTGTGCTTGGTGTGCTGCCTGTGCTTGCTGCCTGTGCTTGCTGTGCTGCCTGTGCTTGGTGTGCTGCCTGTGCTTGCTGCCTGTGCTTGCTGTGCTCCCTGTGCTTGCTGCCTGTGCTTGCTGTGCTGCCTGTGCTTGCAGCGCTGCCTGTGCTTGCTGCCTGTACTTGGTGTGCTGCCTGTGCTTGCTGCCTGTGCTTGCTGTTCTGCCTGTGCTTGCTGTGCTGCCTGTGCTTGCTGCCTGTGCTTGCTGTGCTGCCTGTTCTTGCTGCCTGTGCTTGCTGTGCTGCCTGTGCTTGCTGCCTGTGCTGCCTGTGCTCGCTGCCTGTGCTTGCTGTGCTGCCTGTGCTTGCTGCGCTGCCTGTGCTTGCTGCCTGTACTTGGTGTGCTGCCTGTGCTTGCTGTTCTGCCTGTGCTTGCTGTGCTGCCTGTGCTTGCTGTGCTGCCTGAGCTTGTTTCCTCTGCTTGCTGTGCTGCCTGTGCTTGCTGCCTGTGCTTGCTGTTCTGCCTGTGCTTGCTGTGCTGCCTGTGCTTGCTGTGCTGCCTGTTCTTGCTGCCTGTGCTTGCTGTGCTGCCTGTGCTTGGTGTGCTGCCTGTGCTTGCTGCCTGTGCTTGCTGTGCTGCCTGTGCTTGGTGTGCTGCCTGTGCTTGCTGCCTGTGCTTGCTGTGCTCCCTGTGCTTGCTGCCTGTGCTTGCTGTGCTGCCTGTGCTTGCAGCGCTGCCTGTGCTTGCTGCCTGTACTTGGTGTGCTGCCTGTGCTTGCTGCCTGTGCTTGCTGTGCTGCCTGTGCTTGCTGCCTGTGCTTGCTGTGCTGCCTGTTCTTGCTGCCTGTGCTTGCTGTGCTGCCTGTGCTTGCTGCCTGTGCTGCCTGTGCTCGCTGCCTGTGCTTGCTGTGCTGCCTGTGCTTGCTGCGCTGCCTGTGCTTGCTGCCTGTACTTGGTGTGCTGCCTGTGCTTGCTGCCTGTGCTTGCTGTTCTGCCTGTGCTTGCTGTGCTGCCTGTGCTTGCTGTGCTGCCTGTGCTTGCTGCCTGTGCTGCCTGTGCTCGCTGCCTGTGCTTGCTGTGCTGCCTGTGCTTGCTGCGCTGCCTGTGCTTGCTGCCTGTACTTGGTGTGCTGCCTGTGCTTGCTGCCTGTGCTTGCTGTTCTGCCTGTGCTTGCTGTGCTGCCTGTGCTTGCTGTGCTGCCTGAGCTTGTTTCCTCTGCTTGCTGTGCTGCCTGTGCTTGCTGCCTGTGCTTGCTGTGCTCCCTGTGCTTGCTGCCTGTGCTTGCTGTGCTGCCTGTGCTTGCTGCGCTGCCTGTGCTTGCTGCCTGTACTTGGTGTGCTGCCTGTGCTTGCTGCCTGTGCTTGCTGTTCTGCCTGTGCTTGCTGTGCTGCCTGTGCTTGCTGCCTGTGCTTGTTGTGCTGCCTGTGCTTGCTGCCTGTGCTGCCTGTGCTTGCTGTGCTGCCCGTGCTTGCTGCCTGTGCTTGCTGTGCTGCCTGTGCTTGCTGCCTGTGCTTGCTGTGCTGCCTGTGCTTGCTGCCTGTGCTTGCTGTGCTGCCTGTTCTTGCTGCCTGTGCTTGCTGTGCTGCCTGTGCTTGCTGTGCTGCCTGTTCTTGCTGCCTGTGCTTGCTGTGCTGCCTGTGCTTGCTGCGCTGCCTGTGCTTGCTGCCTGTACTTGGTGTGCTGCCTGTGCTTGCTGCCTGTGCTTGCTGTGCTGCCTGTGCTTGCTGCCTGTGCTTGCTGCCTGTGCTTGCTGTGCTGCCTTTGCTTGCTGCCTGTGCTTGCTATGCTGTCTGTGCAAGCTGCCTGTGCCTGCTGTGCTGCCTGTGCTTGCTGCCTGTGCTTGCTGTGCTGCCTGAGCTTGTTTCCTCTGCTTGCTGTGCTGCCTGTGCTTGCTGTGCTGCCTGTGCTTGCTGCCTGTGCTTGCTGTTCTGCCTGTGCTTGCTGCCTGTGCATGCTGTGCTGCCTGTGCTTGCTGCCTGTGCTTGCTGTGCTGCCTGTTCTTGCTGCCTGTGCTTGCTGTGCTGCCTGTGCTTGGTGTGCTGCCTGTGCTTGCTGCCTGTGCTTGCTGTGCTGCCTGTGCTTGGTGTGCTGCCTGTGCTTGCTGCCTGTGCTTGCTGTGCTGCCTGTGCTTGCTGCCTGTGCTTGCTGTGCTACCTGTGCTTGCTGCCTGTGCTTGCTGTGCTGCCTGTGCTTGCTGTCTGTGCTGCCTGTGCTTGCTGCCTGTGCTTGCTGTGCTACCTGTGCTTGCTGCCTGTGCTTGCTGTGCTGCCTGTGCTTGCTGTCTGTGCTGCCTGTGCTTGCTGCCTGTGCTTGTTGTGCTGCCTGTGCTTGCTGCCTGTGCTTGCTGTACTTGCTGTGCTGCCTGTGCTTGCTGCCTGTGCTTGCTGTGCTGCCTGTGCTTGCTGCCTGTGCTTGCTGTGCTGCCTGTGCTTGCTGCCTGTGCTTGCTGTGCTGCCTGTGCCTGCTCTGCTGCCTGCGCTTGCTGCCTGTGCTTGCTGCCTGTGCTTGCTGTGCTGCCTGTGCTTGCTATGCTGCCTGTGCTTACTGTGTTGCCTGTGCTTGCTGCCTGTGCTTGCTGCCTGTGCTTAGTGTGTTGCCTGTGCTTGCTGCCTGTGCTGCCTGTGCTTGCTGTGCTGCCTGTGCTTGCTGTGCTGCCTTTGCTTGCTGCCTGTGCTTGCTGTGCTTGCTATGCTGCCTGTGCAAGCTGCCTGTGCTTGCTGTGCTGCCTGTGCTTGCTATGCTGCCTGTGCTTACTGTGTTGCCTGTGCTTGCTGCCTGTGCTTGCTGCCTGTGCTTAGTGTGTTGCCTGTGCTTGCTGCCTGTGCTTGCTGTGATGCCTGTGCTTGCTGCCTGTGCTGCCTGTGCTTGCTGTCTGTGCTTGCTGTGCTGCCTGTGCTTGCTGTGCTGCCTTTGCTTGCTGCCTGTGCTTGCTGTGCTTGCTATGCTGCCTGTGCAAGCTGCCTGTGCTTGCTGTGCTGCCTGTGCTTGCTGCCTGTGCTTGCTGTGCTGCCTGAGCTTGTTTCCTCTGCTTGCTGTGCTGCCTGTGCTTGCTGCGCTGCTTGTGCTTGCTGCCTGTGCTTGCTGTGCCGCCTGTGCTTGCTGCCTGTGCTTGCTGTGCTGCCTGTGCTTGCTGCCTGTGCTTGCTGTGCTGCCTGTGCTTGCTGTGCTGCCTGTTCTTGCTGCCTGTGCTTGCTGTGCTGCCTGTGCTTGGTGTGCTGCCTGTGCTTGCTGCCTGTGCTTGTTGTGCTGCCTGTGCTTGCTGCCTGTGCTTGCTGTACTTGCTGTGCTGCCTGTGCTTGCTGCCTGTGCTTGCTGTGCTGCCTGTGCTTGTTGCCTGTGCTTGCTGTGCTGCCTGTGCTTGCTGTCTGTGCTTGCTGTGCTTGCTGTGCTGCCTGTGCTTGCTGTGCTGCCTGTGCTTGCTGCCTGTGCTTGTTGTGCTGCCTGTGCTTGCTGCCTGTGCTTGCTGTGCTGCCCGTGCTTGCTGCCTGTGCTTGCTGTGCTGCCTGTGCTTGCTGCCTGTGCTTGCTGTGCTGCCTGTGCTTGCTGCCTGTGCTTGCTGTGCTGCCTGTTCTTGCTGCCTGTGCTTGCTGTGCTGCCTGTTCTTGCTGCCTGTGCTTGCTGTGCTGCCTGTGCTTGCTGCGCTGCCTGTGCTTGCTGCCTGTACTTGGTGTGCTGCCTGTGCTTGCTGCCTGTGCTTGCTGTGCTGCCTGTGCTTGCTGCCTGTGCTTGCTGTGCTGCCTGTGCTTGCTGCGCTGCCTGTGCTTGCTGCCTGTACTTGGTGTGCTGCCTGTGCTTGCTGCCTGTGCTTGCTGTGCTGCCTGTGCTTGCTGCCTGTGCTTGCTGTGCTGCCTGTGCTTGCTGCCTGTGCTTGCTGCCTGTGCTTGCTGCCTGTGCTTGCTGTGCTGCCTTTGCTTGCTGCCTGTGCTTGCTGTGCTTGCTATGCTGCCTGTGCAAGCTGCCTGTACTTGCTGTGCTGCCTGTGCTTGCTGTGCTGCCTGTGCTTGCTGCCTGTGCTGCCTGTGCTCGCTGCCTGTGCTTGCTGTGCTGCCTGTGCTTGCTGTCTGTGCTTGCTGCGCTGCCTGTGCTTGCTGTGCTACCTGTGCTTGCTGCCTGTGCTTGCTGTGCTGCCTGTGCTTGCTGCCTGTGCTTGCTGTGCTGCCTGTGCTTGCTGTGCTGCCTGTTCTTGCTGCCTGTGCTGCCTGTGCTTGGTGTGCTGCCTGTGCTTGCTGCCTGTGCTTGCTGTGCTGCCTGTGCTTGGTGTGCTGCCTGTGCTTGCTGCCTGTGCTTGCTGTGCTGCCTGTGCTTGCTGCCTGTGCTTGCTGTGCTACCTGTGCTTGCTGCCTGTGCTTGCTGTGCTGCCTGTGCTGCCTGTGCTTGCTGCCTGTGCTTGTTGTGCTGCCTGTGCTTGCTGCCTGTGCTTGCTGTGCTGCCTTTGCTTGCTGCCTGTGCTTGCTGTGCTTGCTATGCTGCCTGTGCAAGCTGCCTGTGCTTGCTGTGCTGCCTGTGCTTGCTGCCTGTGCTTGCTGTGCTGCCTGAGCTTGTTTCCTCTGCTTGCTGTGCTGCCTGTGCTTGCTGTGCTGCCTGTGCTTGCTGCCTGTGCTTGCTGTTCTGCCTGTGCTTGCTGTGCCGCCTGTGCTTGCTGCCTGTGCTTGCTGTGCTGCCTGTGCTTGCTGCCTGTGCTTGCTGTGCTGCCTGTGCTTGCTGTGCTGCCTGTTCTTGCTGCCTGTGCTTGGTGTGCTGCCTGTGCTTGCTGCCTGTGCTTGGTGTGCTGCCTGTGCTTGCTGCCTGTGCTTGCTGTGCTCCCTGTGCTTGCTGCCTGTGCTTGCTGTGCTACCTGTGCTTGCTGCCTGTGCTTGCTGTGCTGCCTGTGCTTGCTGCCTGTGCTTGTTGTGCTGCCTGTGCTTGCTGCCTGTGCTTGCTGTACTTGCTGTGCTGCCTGTACTTGCTGCCTGTGCTTGCTGTGCTGCCTGTGCTTGCTGCCTGTGCTTGCTGTGCTGCCTGTTCTTGCTGCCTGTGCTTGCTGTGCTGCCTGTTCTTGCTGCCTGTGCTTGCTGTGCTGCCTGTGCTTGCTGCGCTGCCTGTGCTTGCTGCCTGGACTTGGTGTGCTGCCTGTGCTTGCTGCCTGTGCTTGCTGTGCTGCCTGTGCTTGCTGCCTGTGCTTGCTGTGCTGCCTGTGCTTGCTGCCTGTGCTTGCTGCCTGTGCTTGCTGTGCTGCCTTTGCTTGCTGCCTGTGCTGCCTGTGCTTGCTGTGCTACCTGTGCTTGCTGCCTGTGCTTGCTGTGCTGCCTGTGCTTGCTGCCTGTGCTTGTTGTGCTGCCTGTGCTTGCTGCCTGTGCTTGCTGTACTTGCTGTGCTGCCTGTACTTGCTGCCTGTGCTTGCTGTGCTGCCTGTGCTTGCTGCCTGTGCTTGCTGTGCTGCCTGTTCTTGCTGCCTGTGCTTGCTGTGCTGCCTGTTCTTGCTGCCTGTGCTTGCTGTGCTGCCTGTGCTTGCTGTGCTGCCTGTTCTTGCTGCCTGTGCTTGCTGTGCTGCCTGAGCTTGTTTCCTCTGCTTGCTGTGCTGCCTGTGCTTGCTGCCTGTGCTTGCTGTTCTGCCTGTGCTTGCTGTGCCGCCTGTGCTTGCTGCCTGTGCTTGCTGTGCTGCCTGTGCTTGCTGCCTGTGCTTGCTGTGCTGCCTGTGCTTGCTGTGCTGCCTGTTCTTGCTGCCTGTGCTTGCTGTGCTGCCTGTGCTTGGTGTGCTGCCTGTGCTTGCTGCCTGTGCTTGCTGCCTGTGCTTGCTGTGCTCCCTGTGCTTGCTGCCTGTGCTTGCTGTGCTACCTGTGCTTGCTGCCTGTGCTTGCTGTGCTGCCTGTGCTTGCTGCCTGTGCTGCCTGTTCTTGCTGCCTGTGCTTGCTGTGCCGCCTGTGCTTGCTGTGCTGCCTGTTCTTGCTGCCTGTGCTTGCTGTGCTGCCTGTGCTTGCTGCGCTGCCTGTGCTTGCTGCCTGTACTTGGTGTGCTGCCTGTGCTTGCTGCCTGTGCTTGCTGTGCTGCCTGTGCTTGCTGCCTGTGCTTGCTGTGCTGCCTGTGCTTGCTGCCTGTGCTTGCTGCCTGTGCTTGCTGCCTGTGCTTGCTGTGCTGCCTTTGCTTGCTGCCTGTGCTTGCTGTGCTTGCTATGCTGTCTGTGCAAGCTGCCTGTGCTTGCTGCCTGTGCTTGCTGTGCTGCCTGTGCTTGGTGTGCTGCCTGTGCTTGCTGCCTGTGCTTGCTGTGCTGCCTGTGCTTGCTGCCTGTGCTTGCTGTGCTACCTGTGCTTGCTGCCTGTGCTTGCTGTGCTGCCTGTGCTTGCTGCCTGTGCTGCCTGTGCTTGCTGCCTGTGCTTGTTGTGCTGCCTGTGCTTGCTGCCTGTGCTTGCTGTACTTGCTGTGCTGCCTGTGCTTGCTGCCTGTGCTTGCTGTGCTGCCTGTGCTTGCTGCCTGTGCTTGCTGTGCTGCCTGTGCTTGCTGCCTGTGCTTGCTGTGCTGCCTGTGCTGCCTGTGCTGCCTGTGCTTGCTGTCTGTGCTTGCTGTGCTGCCTGTGCTTGCTGCCTGTGCTTGTTGTGCTGCCTGTGCTTGCTGCCTGTGCTTGCTGTGCTGCCTGTGCTTGCTGTGCTGCCCGTGCTTGCTGCCTGTGCTTGCTGTGCTGCCTGTGCTTGCTGCCTGTGCTGCCTGTTCTTGCTGCCTGTGCTTGCTGTGCTGCCTGTGCTTGCTGTGCTGCCTGTGCTTGCTGTGCTGCCTGTTCTTGCTGCCTGTGCTTGCTGCCTGTACTTGGTGTGCTGCCTGTGCTTGCTGCCTGTGCTTGCTGTGCTGCCTGTGCTTGCTGCCTGTGCTTGCTGTGCTGCCTGTGCTTGCTGCCTGTGCTTGCTGTGCTGCCTTTGCTTGCTGCCTGTGCTTGCTGTGCTTGCTATGCTGCCTGTGCAAGCTGCCTGTACTTGCTGTGCTGCCTGTGCTTGCTGTGCTGCCTGTGCTCGCTGCCTGTGCTTGCTGTGCTGCCTGTGCTTGCAGTCTGTGCTTGCTGCGCTGCCTGTGCTTGCTGCCTGTACTTGGTGTGCTACCTGTGCTTGCTGCCTGTACTTGGTGTGCTACCTGTGCTTGCTGCCTGTGCTTGCTGCCTGTGCTTGCTGTTCTGCCTGTGCTTGTTGTGCTGCCTGTGCTTGCTGCCTGTGCTTGCTGTGCTGCCTGTGCTTGCTGAGCTGCCTGTGCTTGCTATGCTGCCTGTGCTTACTGTGTTGCCTGTGCTTGCTGCCTGTGCTTGCTGCCTGTGCTTAGTGTGTTGCCTGTGCTTGCTGCCTGTGCTTGCTGCCTGTGCTGCCTGTGCTTGCTGCCTGTGCTTGCTGTGCTGCCTGTTCTTGCTGCCTGTGCTTGCTGTGCTGCCTGTGCTTGCTGTGCTGCCTGTTCTTGCTGCCTGTGCTTGCTGCGCTGCCTGTGCTTGCTGCCTGTGCTTGCTGCCTGTGCTTGCTGTGCTGCCTGTGCTTGCTGCCTGTGCTTGCTGTGCTGCCTGTGCTTGCTGCCTGTGCTTGCTGCCTGTGCTGCCTTTGCTTGCTGCCTGTGCTTGCTATGCTGCCTGTGCAAGCTGCCTGTGCTTGCTGTGCTGCCTGTGCTTGCTGTGCTGCCTGAGCTTGTTTCCTCTGCTTGCTGTGCTGCCTGTGCTTGCTGCCTGTGCTTGCTGTTCTGCCTGTGCTTTCTGTGCCGCCTGTGCTTGCTGCCTGTGCCGCCTGTGCTTGCTGCCTGTGCTTGCTGTGCTGCCTGTGCTTGCTGCCTGTGCTTGCTGTGCTGCCTGTTCTTGCTGCCTGTGCTTGCTGTGCTGCCTGTGCTTGGTGTGCTGCCTGTGCTTGCTGCCTGTGCTTGCTGTGCTGCCTGTGCTTGGTGTGCTGCCTGTGCTTGCTGCCTGTGCTTGCTGTGCTGCCTGTGCTTGCTGCCTGTGCTTGCTGTGCTACCTGTGCTTGCTGCCTGTGCTTGCTGTGCTGCCTGTGCTTGCTGCCTGTGCTGCCTGTGCTTGCTGCCTGTGCTTGTGGTGCTGCCTGTGCTTGCTGCCTGTGCTTGCTGTACTTGCTGTGCTGCCTGTGCTTGCTGCCTGTGCTTGCTGTGCTGCCTGTGCTTGCTGCCTGTGCTTGCTGTGCTGCCTGTGCCTGCTGTGCTGCCTGCGCTTGCTGCCTGTGCTTGCTGCCTGTGCTTGCTGTGCTGCCTGTGCTTGCTATGCTGCCTCTGCTTACTGTGTTGCCTGTGCTTGCTGCCTGTGCTTGCTGCCTGTGCTTAGTGTGTTGCCTGTGCTTGCTGCCTGTGCTTGCTGCCTGTGCTGCCTGTGCTTGCTGTCTGTGCTTGCTGTGCTGCCTGTGCTTGCTGTGCTGCCTGTGCTTGCTGCCTGTGCTTGTTGTGCTGCCTGTGCTTGCTGCCTGTGCTTGCTGTGCTGCCTGTGCTTGCTGTGCTGCCCGTGCTTGCTGCCTGTGCTTGCTGTGCTGCCTGTGCTTGCTGCCTGTACTTGCTGTGCTGCCTGTGCTTGCTGTGCTGCCTGTTCTTGCTGACTGTTCTTGCTGTGCTGCCTGTGCTTGCTGTGCTGCCTGTTCTTGCTGCCTGTGCTTGCTGTGCTGCCTGTGCTTGCTGCGCTGCCCGTGCTTACTGTGTTGCCTGTGCTTGCTGCCTGTGCTGGCTGTGCAGCCTGTGCTTGCTGTGCTGCCTGTGCTTGCAGCCTGTGCTTGCTGTGCTGCCTGTGCTTGCTGCCTGTGCTTGCTATGCTGCCTGTGCTTGCTGTGCTGCCTGTTAGCGATGCATTTGATTTCGCCCATAACACGCAGTAATTCGACAGTGGCACACGACAGTGCGTTGCTGTGTCACCTGTTTTTGAAGGCGTCGAGAGTCGCGGATCATATGTTTACCTCAGCGGCCGGTGCATTGACCTGCGTCTCAGTAAGAGTAAGCATTGTAAACAAATGCGAGAGTGAATCTCGCCGAAGATCGGAGCAGGCTTTGCCTGTTGGAAAGAGGACGGAGCTTGACCCCTCTGCACTTCCCCCAGAATCGCTAAAACGAACACATCTCGTAGAGCTATTTTGCGGGTTTCTAACATGCCTGTGCTTGCTGCCTGTGCTTGCTGTGCTGCCTGTGCTTTCTGTGCTGCCTGTGCTTGCTGCCTGTGATTACTGTGTTGCCTGTGCTTGCTGCCTGTGCTTGCTGTGCTGCCTGTGCTTGCTGCCTGTGCTTGCTGTGCTTGCTATGCTGCCTGTGCAAGCTGCCTGTGCTTGCTGTGCTGCCTGTGCTTGCTGCCTGTGCTTGCTGTGCTGCCTGTACTTGCTGTGCTGCCTGTGCTTGCTGCCTGTGCTTGCTGTGCTGCCTGTGCTTGCTGCCTGTGCTTGCTGTGCTGCCTGTGCTTGGTGTGCTGCCTGTGCTTGCTGCCTGTGCTTGCTGTGCTGCCTGTGCTTGCTGCCTGTGCTTGCTGTGCTACCTGTGCTTGCTGCCTGTGCTTGCTGTGCTGCCTGTGCTTGCTGCCTGTGCTGCCTGTGCTTGCTGCCTGTGCTTGTGGTGCTGCCTGTGCTTGCTGCCTGTGCTTGCTGTACTTGCTGTGCTGCCTGTGCTTGCTGCCTGTGCTTGCTGTGCTGCCTGTGCTTGCTGCCTGTGCTTGCTGTGCTGCCTGTGCCTGCTGTGCTGCCTGCGCTTGCTGCCTGTGCTTGCTGCCTGTGCTTGCTGTGCTGCCTGTGCTTGCTATGCTGCCTCTGCTTACTGTGTTGCCTGTGCTTGCTGCCTGTGCTTGCTGCCTGTGCTTGCTGTGCTGCCTGTGCTTGCTGCCTGTGCTTGCTGTGCTGCCTGTGCTTGCTGCCTGTGCTTGCTGTGCTGCCTGTGCTTGCTGTGCTGCCTGTGCTTGCTGCCTGTGCTTGCTGTGCTGCCTGTGCTTGTTGCCTGTGCTTGCTGTGCTGCCTGTGCTTGCTGTGCTGCCTGTTCTTGCTGCCTGTGCTTGCTGTGCTGCCTGTTCTTGCTGCCTGTGCTTGCTGTGCTGCCTGTGCTTGCTGCCTGTACTTGGTGTGCTGCCTGTGCTTGCTGCCTGTGCTTGCTGTGCTGCCTGTGCTTGCTGCCTGTGCTTGCTGCCTGTGCTTGCTGTGCTGCCTTTGCTTGCTGCCTGTGCTTGCTGTGCTTGCTATGCTGCCTGTGCAAGCTGCCTGTGCTTGCTGTGCTGCCTGTGCTTGCTGTGCTGCCTGAGCTTGTTTCCTCTACTTGCTGTGTTGCCTGTGCTTGCTGCCTGTGCTTGCTGTGCAGCCTGTGCTTGCTGTGCTGCCTGTGCTTGCTGCCTGTGCTTGCTGTGCTGCCTGTGCTTGCTATGCTGCCTGTGCAAGCTGCCTGTGCTTGCTGTGCTTGCTTTGCTGCCTGTGCTTGCTGCCTGTGCTTACTGTGTTGCCTGTGCTTGCTGCCTGTGCTTGCTGTGATGCCCGTGCTTTCTGCCTGTGCTGCCTGTGCTTGCTGCCTGTGCTTGCTGTGCTTGCTGTGCTGCCTGTGCTTGCTGCCTGTGCTTGCTGTGATGCCCGTGCTTTCTGCCTGTGCTGCCTGTGCTTGCTGCCTGTGCTTGCTGTGCTTGCTGTGCTGCCTGAGCTTGCTGTTTGTGCTTGCTGTGCTTGCTGTGCTGCCTGTGCTTGCTGCCTGTGCTTGCTGTGCTGCCTGTGCTTGCTGTGCTGCCTGTGCTTGCTGCCTGTGCTTGCTGTTTGTGCTTGTTGTGCTGCCTGTGCTTGTTGTGCTGCCTGTGCCTGCTGCCTGTGCTTGCTGTGCTGCCTGTGCTTGTTGCCTCTGCTTGCTGTGCAGCCTGTGCTTGCTGTGCTGCCTGTGCTTGCTGCCTGTGCTTGCTGCCTGTGCTTGCTGTTTGTGCTTGCTGTGCTGCTTGTGCTTGCTGTGCTGCCTGTGCTTGTTGCCTCTGCTTGCTGTGCTGCCTGTGCTTGCTGCCTGTGCTGCCTATGCTTGCTGCCTGTGCTTGCTGCGCTGCCTGTGCTTGCTGCCTGTACTTGGTGTGCTACCTGTGCTTGCTGTTCTGCCTGTGCTTGCTGTGCTGCCTGTGCTTGCTGCCTGTGCTTGCTGCCTGTGCTTGCTGTGCTGCCTGTGCTTGCTGTGCTGCCCGTGCTTGCTGCCTGTGCTTGCTGTGCTGCCTGTGCTTGCTGCCTGTGCTTGCTGTGCTGCCTGTTCTTGCTGCCTGTGCTTGCTGTGCTGCCTGTTCTTGCTGCCTGTGCTTGCTGTGCGGCCTGTGCTTGCTGCCTGTGCTTGCTGTGCCGCCTGTGCTTGCTGCCTGTGCTTGCTGTGCTGCCTGTGCTTGCTGCCTGTGCTTGCTGTTTGTGCTTGTTGTGCTGCCTGTGCTTGTTGTGCTGCCTGTGCCTGCTGCCTGTGCTTGCTGTGCTGCCTGTGCTTGTTGCCTCTGCTTGCTGTGCAGCCTGTGCTTGCTGTGCTGCCTGTGCTTGCTGCCTGTGCTTGCTGCCTGTGCTTGCTGCCTGTGCTTGCTGTGCTGCCTTTGCTTGCTGCCTGTGCTTGCTGTGCTTGCTATGCTGCCTGTGCAAGCTGCCTGTGCTTGCTGTGCTGCCTGTGCTTGCTGTGCTGCCTGAGCTTGTTTCCTCTACTTGCTGTGTTGCCTGTGCTTGCTGCCTGTGCTTGCTGTGCAGCCTGTGCTTGCTGTGCTGCCTGTGCTTGCTGCCTGTGCTTGCTGTGCTGCCTGTGCTTGCTATGCTGCCTGTGCAAGCTGCCTGTGCTTGCTGTGCTTGCTTTGCTGCCTGTGCTTGCTGCCTGTGCTTACTGTGTTGCCTGCGCTTGCTGCCTGTGCTTGCTGTGATGCCCGTGCTTTCTGCCTGTGCTGCCTGTGCTTGCTGCCTGTGCTTGCTGTGCTTGCTGTGCTGCCTGAGCTTGCTGTTTGTGCTTGCTGTGCTTGCTGTGCTGCCTGAGCTTGCTGTTTGTGCTTGCTGTGCTGCCTGTGCTTGCTGCCTGTGCTTGCTGTGCTGCCTGTGCTTGCTGCCTGTGCTTGCTGTGCCGCCTGTGCTTGCTGCCTGTGCTTGCTGTGCTGCCTGTGCTTGCTGTGCTGCCTGTGCTTGCTGCCTGTGCTTGCTGTTTGTGCTTGTTGTGCTGCCTGTGCTTGTTGTGCTGCCTGTGCCTGCTGCCTGTGCTTGCTGTGCTGCCTGTGCTTGTTGCCTCTGCTTGCTGTGCAGCCTGTGCTTGCTGTGCTGCCTGTGCTTGCTGCCTGTGCTTGCTGCCTGTGCTTGCTGTTTGTGCTTGCTGTGCTGCCTGTGCTTGCTGCCTGTGCTTGCTGTGCTGCCTGTGCTTGTTGCCTCTGCTTGCTGTGCTGCCTGTGCTTGCTGCCTGTGCTGCCTATGCTTGCTGCCTGTGCTTGCTGCCTGTGCTGCCTATGCTTGCTGCCTGTGCTTGCTGCGCTGCCTGTGCTTGCTGCCTGTACTTGGTGTGCTACCTGTGCTTGCTGTTCTGCCTGTGCTTGCTGTGCTGCCTGTGCTTGCTGCCTGTGCTTGCTGCCTGTGCTTGCTGTGCTTGCTGTGCTGCCTGAGCTTGCTGTTTGTGCTTGCTGTGCTGCCTGTGCTTGCTGCCTGTGCTTGCTGTGCTGCCTGTGCTTGCTGCCTGTGCTTGCTGTGCTGCCTGTGCCTGCTGCCTGTGCTTGCTGTGCTGCCTGTGCTTGTTGCCTCTGCTTGCTGTGCAGCCTGTGCTTGCTGCCTGTGCTTGCTGTTTGTGCTTGTTGTGCTGCCTGTGCTTGTTGTGCTGCCTGTGCCTGCTGCCTGTGCTTGCTGTGCTGCCTGTGCTTGTTGCCTCTGCTTGCTGTGCAGCCTGTGCTTGCTGTGCTGCCTGTGCTTGCTGCCTGTGCTTGCTGCCTGTGCTTGCTGTTTGTGCTTGCTGTGCTGCCTGTGCTTGCTGCCTGTGCTTGCTGTGCTGCCTGTGCTTGCTGCCTGTGCTTGCTGCCTGTGCTTGCTGCCTGTGCTTGCTGTGCTGCCTTTGCTTGCTGCCTGTGCTTGCTGTGCTTGCTATGCTGTCTGTGCAAGCTGCCTGTGCTTGCTGCCTGTGCTTGCTGCCTGTGCTTGCTGTGCTGCCTGTTCTTGCTGCCTGTGCTTGCTGCCTGTGCTTGCTGTGCTGCCTGTGCTTGCTGTGCTGCCTGTTCTTGCTGCCTGTGCTTGGTGTGCTGCCTGTGCTTGGTGTGCTGCCTGTGCTTGCTGCCTGCGCTTGCTGTGCTGCCTGTGCTTGGTGTGCTGCCTGTGCTTGCTGCCTGTGCTTGCTGTGCTGCCTGTGCTTGCTGCCTGTGCTTGCTGTGCTACCTGTGCTTGCTGCCTGTGCTTGCTGTGCTGCCTGTGCTTGCTGCCTGTGCTGCCTGTGCTTGCTGCCTGTGCTTGTTGTGCTGCCTGTGCTTGCTGCCTGTGCTTGCTGTACTTGCTGTGCTGCCTGTGCTTGCTGCCTGTGCTTGCTGTGCTGCCTGTGCTTGCTGCCTGTGCTTGCTGTGCTGCCTGTGCTTGCTGCCTGTGCTTGCTGTGCTGCCTGTGCTGCCTGTGCTGCCTGTGCTTGCTGTCTGTGCTTGCTGTGCTGCCTGTGCTTGCTGCCTGTGCTTGTTGTGCTGCCTGTGCTTGCTGCCTGTGCTTGCTGTGCTGCCTGTGCTTGCTGTGCTGCCCGTGCTTGCTGCCTGTGCTTGCTGTGCTGCCTGTGCTTGCTGCCTGTGCTGCCTGTTCTTGCTGCCTGTGCTTGCTGTGCTGCCTGTGCTTGCTGTGCTGCCTGTGCTTGCTGTGCTGCCTGTTCTTGCTGCCTGTGCTTGCTGCCTGTACTTGGTGTGCTGCCTGTGCTTGCTGCCTGTGCTTGCTGTGCTGCCTGTGCTTGCTGCCTGTGCTTGCTGTGCTGCCTGTGCTTGCTGCCTGTGCTTGCTGTGCTGCCTTTGCTTGCTGCCTGTGCTTGCTGTGCTTGCTATGCTGCCTGTGCAAGCTGCCTGTACTTGCTGTGCTGCCTGTGCTTGCTGTGCTGCCTGTGCTCGCTGCCTGTGCTTGCTGTGCTGCCTGTGCTTGCAGTCTGTGCTTGCTGCGCTGCCTGTGCTTGCTGCCTGTACTTGGTGTGCTACCTGTGCTTGCTGCCTGTACTTGGTGTGCTACCTGTGCTTGCTGCCTGTGCTTGCTGCCTGTGCTTGCTGTTCTGCCTGTGCTTGTTGTGCTGCCTGTGCTTGCTGCCTGTGCTTGCTGTGCTGCCTGTGCTTGCTGAGCTGCCTGTGCTTGCTATGCTGCCTGTGCTTACTGTGTTGCCTGTGCTTGCTGCCTGTGCTTGCTGCCTGTGCTTAGTGTGTTGCCTGTGCTTGCTGCCTGTGCTTGCTGCCTGTGCTGCCTGTGCTTGCTGCCTGTGCTTGCTGTGCTGCCTGTTCTTGCTGCCTGTGCTTGCTGTGCTGCCTGTGCTTGCTGTGCTGCCTGTTCTTGCTGCCTGTGCTTGCTGCGCTGCCTGTGCTTGCTGCCTGTGCTTGCTGCCTGTGCTTGCTGTGCTGCCTGTGCTTGCTGCCTGTGCTTGCTGTGCTGCCTGTGCTTGCTGCCTGTGCTTGCTGCCTGTGCTGCCTTTGCTTGCTGCCTGTGCTTGCTATGCTGCCTGTGCAAGCTGCCTGTGCTTGCTGTGCTGCCTGTGCTTGCTGTGCTGCCTGAGCTTGTTTCCTCTGCTTGCTGTGCTGCCTGTGCTTGCTGCCTGTGCTTGCTGTTCTGCCTGTGCTTTC
>CAWWDK010000333.1:0-13216 GCA_963942575.1 Priocnemis perturbator | reverse complement strand
CCGCGAGTTTTTCGCGTCGAAAACGTGCTCCCCGTGCGTTTTAGACGCTAAAAACGCGTATGACACTTGATTCGCACGAATCCGTTGAGAAATGGCCGAGATACGCCGTGTTACACTTGCGGACGATGAAATCTTGCTAGTTCTCGCGTTTTGCAAGCGCGACACACGATGCACCGCGTTTCGTTCGATTCGTTCAAGAACTCTCGTCTCTCGGACATCCGCGAGTTTTTCGCGTCGAAAACGTGCTCCCCGTGCGTTTTAGACGCTAAAAACGCGTATGACACTTGATTCGCACGAATCCGTTGAGAAATGGCCGAGATACGCCGTGTTACACTTGCGGACGATGAAATCTTGCTAGTTCTCGCGTTTTGCAAGCGCGACACACGATGCACCGCGTTTCGTTCGATTCGTTCAAGAACTCTCGTATCTCGGACATCCGCGAGTTTTTCGCGTCGAAAACGTGCTCCCCGTGCGTTTTAGACGCTAAAAACGCGTATGACACTTGATTCGCACGAATCCGTTGAGAAATGGCCGAGATACGCCGTGTTACACTTGCGGACGATGAAATCTTGCTAGTTCTCGCGTTTTGCAAGCGCGACACACGATGCACCGCGTTTCGTTCGATTCGTTCAAGAACTCTCGTATCTCGGACATCCGCGAGTTTTTCGCGTCGAAAACGTGCTCCCCGTGCGTTTTAGACGCTAAAAACGCGTATGACACTTGATTCGCACGAATCCGTTGAGAAATGGCCGAGATACGCCGTGTTACACTTGCGGACGATGAAATCTTGCTAGTTCTCGCGTTTTGCAAGCGCGACACACGATGCACCGCGTTTCGTTCGATTCGTTCAAGAACTCTCGTATCTCGGACATCCGCGAGTTTTTCGCGTCGAAAACGTGCTCCCCGTGCGTTTTAGACGCTAAAAACGCGTATGACACTTGATTCGCACGAATCCGTTGAGAAATGGCCGAGATACGCCGTGTTACACTTGCGGACGATGAAATCTTGCTAGTTCTCGCGTTTTGCAAGCGCGACACACGATGCACCGCGTTTCGTTCGATTCGTTCAAGAACTCTCGTATCTCGGACATCCGCGAGTTTTTCGCGTCGAAAACGTGCTCCCCGTGCGTTTTAGACGCTAAAAACGCGTATGACACTTGATTCGCACGAATCCGTTGAGAAATGGCCGAGATACGCCGTGTTACACTTGCGGACGATGAAATCTTGCTAGTTCTCGCGTTTTGCAAGCGCGACACACGATGCACCGCGTTTCGTTCGATTCGTTCAAGAACTCTCGTATCTCGGACATCCGCGAGTTTTTCGCGTCGAAAACGTGCTCCCCGTGCGTTTTAGACGCTAAAAACGCGTATGACACTTGATTCGCACGAATCCGTTGAGAAATGGCCGAGATACGCCGTGTTACACTTGCGGACGATGAAATCTTGCTAGTTCTCGCGTTTTGCAAGCGCGACACACGATGCACCGCGTTTCGTTCGATTCGTTCAAGAACTCTCGTATCTCGGACATCCGCGAGTTTTTCGCGTCGAAAACGTGCTCCCCGTGCGTTTTAGACGCTAAAAACGCGTATGACACTTGATTCGCACGAATCCGTTGAGAAATGGCCGAGATACGCCGTGTTACACTTGCGGACGATGAAATCTTGCTAGTTCTCGCGTTTTGCAAGCGCGACACACGATGCACCGCGTTTCGTTCGATTCGTTCAAGAACTCTCGTATCTCGGACATCCGCGAGTTTTTCGCGTCGAAAACGTGCTCCCCGTGCGTTTTAGACGCTAAAAACGCGTATGACACTTGATTCGCACGAATCCGTTGAGAAATGGCCGAGATACGCCGTGTTACACTTGCGGACGATGAAATCTTGCTAGTTCTCGCGTTTTGCAAGCGCGACACACGATGCACCGCGTTTCGTTCGATTCGTTCAAGAACTCTCGTATCTCGGACATCCGCGAGTTTTTCGCGTCGAAAACGTGCTCCCCGTGCGTTTTAGACGCTAAAAACGCGTATGACACTTGATTCGCACGAATCCGTTGAGAAATGGCCGAGATACGCCGTGTTACACTTGCGGACGATGAAATCTTGCTAGTTCTCGCGTTTTGCAAGCGCGACACACGATGCACCGCGTTTCGTTCGATTCGTTCAAGAACTCTCGTATCTCGGACATCCGCGAGTTTTTCGCGTCGAAAACGTGCTCCCCGTGCGTTTTAGACGCTAAAAACGCGTATGACACTTGATTCGCACGAATCCGTTGAGAAATGGCCGAGATACGCCGTGTTACACTTGCGGACGATGAAATCTTGCTAGTTCTCGCGTTTTGCAAGCGCGACACACGATGCACCGCGTTTCGTTCGATTCGTTCAAGAACTCTCGTATCTCGGACATCCGCGAGTTTTTCGCGTCGAAAACGTGCTCCCCGTGCGTTTTAGACGCTAAAAACGCGTATGACACTTGATTCGCACGAATCCGTTGAGAAATGGCCGAGATACGCCGTGTTACACTTGCGGACGATGAAATCTTGCTAGTTCTCGCGTTTTGCAAGCGCGACACACGATGCACCGCGTTTCGTTCGATTCGTTCAAGAACTCTCGTATCTCGGACATCCGCGAGTTTTTCGCGTCGAAAACGTGCTCCCCGTGCGTTTTAGACGCTAAAAACGCGTATGACACTTGATTCGCACGAATCCGTTGAGAAATGGCCGAGATACGCCGTGTTACACTTGCGGACGATGAAATCTTGCTAGTTCTCGCGTTTTGCAAGCGCGACACACGATGCACCGCGTTTCGTTCGATTCGTTCAAGAACTCTCGTATCTCGGACATCCGCGAGTTTTTCGCGTCGAAAACGTGCTCCCCGTGCGTTTTAGACGCTAAAAACGCGTATGACACTTGATTCGCACGAATCCGTTGAGAAATGGCCGAGATACGCCGTGTTACACTTGCGGACGATGAAATCTTGCTAGTTCTCGCGTTTTGCAAGCGCGACACACGATGCACCGCGTTTCGTTCGATTCGTTCAAGAACTCTCGTATCTCGGACATCCGCGAGTTTTTCGCGTCGAAAACGTGCTCCCCGTGCGTTTTAGACGCTAAAAACGCGTATGACACTTGATTCGCACGAATCCGTTGAGAAATGGCCGAGATACGCCGTGTTACACTTGCGGACGATGAAATCTTGCTAGTTCTCGCGTTTTGCAAGCGCGACACACGATGCACCGCGTTTCGTTCGATTCGTTCAAGAACTCTCGTATCTCGGACATCCGCGAGTTTTTCGCGTCGAAAACGTGCTCCCCGTGCGTTTTAGACGCTAAAAACGCGTATGACACTTGATTCGCACGAATCCGTTGAGAAATGGCCGAGATACGCCGTGTTACACTTGCGGACGATGAAATCTTGCTAGTTCTCGCGTTTTGCAAGCGCGACACACGATGCACCGCGTTTCGTTCGATTCGTTCAAGAACTCTCGTATCTCGGACATCCGCGAGTTTTTCGCGTCGAAAACGTGCTCCCCGTGCGTTTTAGACGCTAAAAACGCGTATGACACTTGATTCGCACGAATCCGTTGAGAAATGGCCGAGATACGCCGTGTTACACTTGCGGACGATGAAATCTTGCTAGTTCTCGCGTTTTGCAAGCGCGACACACGATGCACCGCGTTTCGTTCGATTCGTTCAAGAACTCTCGTATCTCGGACATCCGCGAGTTTTTCGCGTCGAAAACGTGCTCCCCGTGCGTTTTAGACGCTAAAAACGCGTATGACACTTGATTCGCACGAATCCGTTGAGAAATGGCCGAGATACGCCGTGTTACACTTGCGGACGATGAAATCTTGCTAGTTCTCGCGTTTTGCAAGCGCGACACACGATGCACCGCGTTTCGTTCGATTCGTTCAAGAACTCTCGTATCTCGGACATCCGCGAGTTTTTCGCGTCGAAAACGTGCTCCCCGTGCGTTTTAGACGCTAAAAACGCGTATGACACTTGATTCGCACGAATCCGTTGAGAAATGGCCGAGATACGCCGTGTTACACTTGCGGACGATGAAATCTTGCTAGTTCTCGCGTTTTGCAAGCGCGACACACGATGCACCGCGTTTCGTTCGATTCGTTCAAGAACTCTCGTATCTCGGACATCCGCGAGTTTTTCGCGTCGAAAACGTGCTCCCCGTGCGTTTTAGACGCTAAAAACGCGTATGACACTTGATTCGCACGAATCCGTTGAGAAATGGCCGAGATACGCCGTGTTACACTTGCGGACGATGAAATCTTGCTAGTTCTCGCGTTTTGCAAGCGCGACACACGATGCACCGCGTTTCGTTCGATTCGTTCAAGAACTCTCGTATCTCGGACATCCGCGAGTTTTTCGCGTCGAAAACGTGCTCCCCGTGCGTTTTAGACGCTAAAAACGCGTATGACACTTGATTCGCACGAATCCGTTGAGAAATGGCCGAGATACGCCGTGTTACACTTGCGGACGATGAAATCTTGCTAGTTCTCGCGTTTTGCAAGCGCGACACACGATGCACCGCGTTTCGTTCGATTCGTTCAAGAACTCTCGTATCTCGGACATCCGCGAGTTTTTCGCGTCGAAAACGTGCTCCCCGTGCGTTTTAGACGCTAAAAACGCGTATGACACTTGATTCGCACGAATCCGTTGAGAAATGGCCGAGATACGCCGTGTTACACTTGCGGACGATGAAATCTTGCTAGTTCTCGCGTTTTGCAAGCGCGACACACGATGCACCGCGTTTCGTTCGATTCGTTCAAGAACTCTCGTATCTCGGACATCCGCGAGTTTTTCGCGTCGAAAACGTGCTCCCCGTGCGTTTTAGACGCTAAAAACGCGTATGACACTTGATTCGCACGAATCCGTTGAGAAATGGCCGAGATACGCCGTGTTACACTTGCGGACGATGAAATCTTGCTAGTTCTCGCGTTTTGCAAGCGCGACACACGATGCACCGCGTTTCGTTCGATTCGTTCAAGAACTCTCGTATCTCGGACATCCGCGAGTTTTTCGCGTCGAAAACGTGCTCCCCGTGCGTTTTAGACGCTAAAAACGCGTATGACACTTGATTCGCACGAATCCGTTGAGAAATGGCCGAGATACGCCGTGTTACACTTGCGGACGATGAAATCTTGCTAGTTCTCGCGTTTTGCAAGCGCGACACACGATGCACCGCGTTTCGTTCGATTCGTTCAAGAACTCTCGTATCTCGGACATCCGCGAGTTTTTCGCGTCGAAAACGTGCTCCCCGTGCGTTTTAGACGCTAAAAACGCGTATGACACTTGATTCGCACGAATCCGTTGAGAAATGGCCGAGATACGCCGTGTTACACTTGCGGACGATGAAATCTTGCTAGTTCTCGCGTTTTGCAAGCGCGACACACGATGCACCGCGTTTCGTTCGATTCGTTCAAGAACTCTCGTATCTCGGACATCCGCGAGTTTTTCGCGTCGAAAACGTGCTCCCCGTGCGTTTTAGACGCTAAAAACGCGTATGACACTTGATTCGCACGAATCCGTTGAGAAATGGCCGAGATACGCCGTGTTACACTTGCGGACGATGAAATCTTGCTAGTTCTCGCGTTTTGCAAGCGCGACACACGATGCACCGCGTTTCGTTCGATTCGTTCAAGAACTCTCGTATCTCGGACATCCGCGAGTTTTTCGCGTCGAAAACGTGCTCCCCGTGCGTTTTAGACGCTAAAAACGCGTATGACACTTGATTCGCACGAATCCGTTGAGAAATGGCCGAGATACGCCGTGTTACACTTGCGGACGATGAAATCTTGCTAGTTCTCGCGTTTTGCAAGCGCGACACACGATGCACCGCGTTTCGTTCGATTCGTTCAAGAACTCTCGTATCTCGGACATCCGCGAGTTTTTCGCGTCGAAAACGTGCTCCCCGTGCGTTTTAGACGCTAAAAACGCGTATGACACTTGATTCGCACGAATCCGTTGAGAAATGGCCGAGATACGCCGTGTTACACTTGCGGACGATGAAATCTTGCTAGTTCTCGCGTTTTGCAAGCGCGACACACGATGCACCGCGTTTCGTTCGATTCGTTCAAGAACTCTCGTATCTCGGACATCCGCGAGTTTTTCGCGTCGAAAACGTGCTCCCCGTGCGTTTTAGACGCTAAAAACGCGTATGACACTTGATTCGCACGAATCCGTTGAGAAATGGCCGAGATACGCCGTGTTACACTTGCGGACGATGAAATCTTGCTAGTTCTCGCGTTTTGCAAGCGCGACACACGATGCACCGCGTTTCGTTCGATTCGTTCAAGAACTCTCGTATCTCGGACATCCGCGAGTTTTTCGCGTCGAAAACGTGCTCCCCGTGCGTTTTAGACGCTAAAAACGCGTATGACACTTGATTCGCACGAATCCGTTGAGAAATGGCCGAGATACGCCGTGTTACACTTGCGGACGATGAAATCTTGCTAGTTCTCGCGTTTTGCAAGCGCGACACACGATGCACCGCGTTTCGTTCGATTCGTTCAAGAACTCTCGTATCTCGGACATCCGCGAGTTTTTCGCGTCGAAAACGTGCTCCCCGTGCGTTTTAGACGCTAAAAACGCGTATGACACTTGATTCGCACGAATCCGTTGAGAAATGGCCGAGATACGCCGTGTTACACTTGCGGACGATGAAATCTTGCTAGTTCTCGCGTTTTGCAAGCGCGACACACGATGCACCGCGTTTCGTTCGATTCGTTCAAGAACTCTCGTATCTCGGACATCCGCGAGTTTTTCGCGTCGAAAACGTGCTCCCCGTGCGTTTTAGACGCTAAAAACGCGTATGACACTTGATTCGCACGAATCCGTTGAGAAATGGCCGAGATACGCCGTGTTACACTTGCGGACGATGAAATCTTGCTAGTTCTCGCGTTTTGCAAGCGCGACACACGATGCACCGCGTTTCGTTCGATTCGTTCAAGAACTCTCGTATCTCGGACATCCGCGAGTTTTTCGCGTCGAAAACGTGCTCCCCGTGCGTTTTAGACGCTAAAAACGCGTATGACACTTGATTCGCACGAATCCGTTGAGAAATGGCCGAGATACGCCGTGTTACACTTGCGGACGATGAAATCTTGCTAGTTCTCGCGTTTTGCAAGCGCGACACACGATGCACCGCGTTTCGTTCGATTCGTTCAAGAACTCTCGTATCTCGGACATCCGCGAGTTTTTCGCGTCGAAAACGTGCTCCCCGTGCGTTTTAGACGCTAAAAACGCGTATGACACTTGATTCGCACGAATCCGTTGAGAAATGGCCGAGATACGCCGTGTTACACTTGCGGACGATGAAATCTTGCTAGTTCTCGCGTTTTGCAAGCGCGACACACGATGCACCGCGTTTCGTTCGATTCGTTCAAGAACTCTCGTATCTCGGACATCCGCGAGTTTTTCGCGTCGAAAACGTGCTCCCCGTGCGTTTTAGACGCTAAAAACGCGTATGACACTTGATTCGCACGAATCCGTTGAGAAATGGCCGAGATACGCCGTGTTACACTTGCGGACGATGAAATCTTGCTAGTTCTCGCGTTTTGCAAGCGCGACACACGATGCACCGCGTTTCGTTCGATTCGTTCAAGAACTCTCGTATCTCGGACATCCGCGAGTTTTTCGCGTCGAAAACGTGCTCCCCGTGCGTTTTAGACGCTAAAAACGCGTATGACACTTGATTCGCACGAATCCGTTGAGAAATGGCCGAGATACGCCGTGTTACACTTGCGGACGATGAAATCTTGCTAGTTCTCGCGTTTTGCAAGCGCGACACACGATGCACCGCGTTTCGTTCGATTCGTTCAAGAACTCTCGTATCTCGGACATCCGCGAGTTTTTCGCGTCGAAAACGTGCTCCCCGTGCGTTTTAGACGCTAAAAACGCGTATGACACTTGATTCGCACGAATCCGTTGAGAAATGGCCGAGATACGCCGTGTTACACTTGCGGACGATGAAATCTTGCTAGTTCTCGCGTTTTGCAAGCGCGACACACGATGCACCGCGTTTCGTTCGATTCGTTCAAGAACTCTCGTATCTCGGACATCCGCGAGTTTTTCGCGTCGAAAACGTGCTCCCCGTGCGTTTTAGACGCTAAAAACGCGTATGACACTTGATTCGCACGAATCCGTTGAGAAATGGCCGAGATACGCCGTGTTACACTTGCGGACGATGAAATCTTGCTAGTTCTCGCGTTTTGCAAGCGCGACACACGATGCACCGCGTTTCGTTCGATTCGTTCAAGAACTCTCGTATCTCGGACATCCGCGAGTTTTTCGCGTCGAAAACGTGCTCCCCGTGCGTTTTAGACGCTAAAAACGCGTATGACACTTGATTCGCACGAATCCGTTGAGAAATGGCCGAGATACGCCGTGTTACACTTGCGGACGATGAAATCTTGCTAGTTCTCGCGTTTTGCAAGCGCGACACACGATGCACCGCGTTTCGTTCGATTCGTTCAAGAACTCTCGTATCTCGGACATCCGCGAGTTTTTCGCGTCGAAAACGTGCTCCCCGTGCGTTTTAGACGCTAAAAACGCGTATGACACTTGATTCGCACGAATCCGTTGAGAAATGGCCGAGATACGCCGTGTTACACTTGCGGACGATGAAATCTTGCTAGTTCTCGCGTTTTGCAAGCGCGACACACGATGCACCGCGTTTCGTTCGATTCGTTCAAGAACTCTCGTATCTCGGACATCCGCGAGTTTTTCGCGTCGAAAACGTGCTCCCCGTGCGTTTTAGACGCTAAAAACGCGTATGACACTTGATTCGCACGAATCCGTTGAGAAATGGCCGAGATACGCCGTGTTACACTTGCGGACGATGAAATCTTGCTAGTTCTCGCGTTTTGCAAGCGCGACACACGATGCACCGCGTTTCGTTCGATTCGTTCAAGAACTCTCGTATCTCGGACATCCGCGAGTTTTTCGCGTCGAAAACGTGCTCCCCGTGCGTTTTAGACGCTAAAAACGCGTATGACACTTGATTCGCACGAATCCGTTGAGAAATGGCCGAGATACGCCGTGTTACACTTGCGGACGATGAAATCTTGCTAGTTCTCGCGTTTTGCAAGCGCGACACACGATGCACCGCGTTTCGTTCGATTCGTTCAAGAACTCTCGTATCTCGGACATCCGCGAGTTTTTCGCGTCGAAAACGTGCTCCCCGTGCGTTTTAGACGCTAAAAACGCGTATGACACTTGATTCGCACGAATCCGTTGAGAAATGGCCGAGATACGCCGTGTTACACTTGCGGACGATGAAATCTTGCTAGTTCTCGCGTTTTGCAAGCGCGACACACGATGCACCGCGTTTCGTTCGATTCGTTCAAGAACTCTCGTATCTCGGACATCCGCGAGTTTTTCGCGTCGAAAACGTGCTCCCCGTGCGTTTTAGACGCTAAAAACGCGTATGACACTTGATTCGCACGAATCCGTTGAGAAATGGCCGAGATACGCCGTGTTACACTTGCGGACGATGAAATCTTGCTAGTTCTCGCGTTTTGCAAGCGCGACACACGATGCACCGCGTTTCGTTCGATTCGTTCAAGAACTCTCGTATCTCGGACATCCGCGAGTTTTTCGCGTCGAAAACGTGCTCCCCGTGCGTTTTAGACGCTAAAAACGCGTATGACACTTGATTCGCACGAATCCGTTGAGAAATGGCCGAGATACGCCGTGTTACACTTGCGGACGATGAAATCTTGCTAGTTCTCGCGTTTTGCAAGCGCGACACACGATGCACCGCGTTTCGTTCGATTCGTTCAAGAACTCTCGTATCTCGGACATCCGCGAGTTTTTCGCGTCGAAAACGTGCTCCCCGTGCGTTTTAGACGCTAAAAACGCGTATGACACTTGATTCGCACGAATCCGTTGAGAAATGGCCGAGATACGCCGTGTTACACTTGCGGACGATGAAATCTTGCTAGTTCTCGCGTTTTGCAAGCGCGACACACGATGCACCGCGTTTCGTTCGATTCGTTCAAGAACTCTCGTATCTCGGACATCCGCGAGTTTTTCGCGTCGAAAACGTGCTCCCCGTGCGTTTTAGACGCTAAAAACGCGTATGACACTTGATTCGCACGAATCCGTTGAGAAATGGCCGAGATACGCCGTGTTACACTTGCGGACGATGAAATCTTGCTAGTTCTCGCGTTTTGCAAGCGCGACACACGATGCACCGCGTTTCGTTCGATTCGTTCAAGAACTCTCGTATCTCGGACATCCGCGAGTTTTTCGCGTCGAAAACGTGCTCCCCGTGCGTTTTAGACGCTAAAAACGCGTATGACACTTGATTCGCACGAATCCGTTGAGAAATGGCCGAGATACGCCGTGTTACACTTGCGGACGATGAAATCTTGCTAGTTCTCGCGTTTTGCAAGCGCGACACACGATGCACCGCGTTTCGTTCGATTCGTTCAAGAACTCTCGTATCTCGGACATCCGCGAGTTTTTCGCGTCGAAAACGTGCTCCCCGTGCGTTTTAGACGCTAAAAACGCGTATGACACTTGATTCGCACGAATCCGTTGAGAAATGGCCGAGATACGCCGTGTTACACTTGCGGACGATGAAATCTTGCTAGTTCTCGCGTTTTGCAAGCGCGACACACGATGCACCGCGTTTCGTTCGATTCGTTCAAGAACTCTCGTATCTCGGACATCCGCGAGTTTTTCGCGTCGAAAACGTGCTCCCCGTGCGTTTTAGACGCTAAAAACGCGTATGACACTTGATTCGCACGAATCCGTTGAGAAATGGCCGAGATACGCCGTGTTACACTTGCGGACGTTGAAATCTTGCTAGTTCTCGCGTTTTGCAAGCGCGACACACGATGCACCGCGTTTCGTTCGATTCGTTCAAGAACTCTCGTATCTCGGACATCCGCGAGTTTTTCGCGTCGAAAACGTGCTCCCCGTGCGTTTTAGACGCTAAAAACGCGTATGACACTTGATTCGCACGAATCCGTTGAGAAATGGCCGAGATACGCCGTGTTACACTTGCGGACGATGAAATCTTGCTAGTTCTCGCGTTTTGCAAGCGCGACACACGATGCACCGCGTTTCGTTCGATTCGTTCAAGAACTCTCGTATCTCGGACATCCGCGAGTTTTTCGCGTCGAAAACGTGCTCCCCGTGCGTTTTAGACGCTAAAAACGCGTATGACACTTGATTCGCACGAATCCGTTGAGAAATGGCCGAGATACGCCGTGTTACACTTGCGGACGATGAAATCTTGCTAGTTCTCGCGTTTTGCAAGCGCGACACACGATGCACCGCGTTTCGTTCGATTCGTTCAAGAACTCTCGTATCTCGGACATCCGCGAGTTTTTCGCGTCGAAAACGTGCTCCCCGTGCGTTTTAGACGCTAAAAACGCGTATGACACTTGATTCGCACGAATCCGTTGAGAAATGGCCGAGATACGCCGTGTTACACTTGCGGACGATGAAATCTTGCTAGTTCTCGCGTTTTGCAAGCGCGACACACGATGCACCGCGTTTCGTTCGATTCGTTCAAGAACTCTCGTATCTCGGACATCCGCGAGTTTTTCGCGTCGAAAACGTGCTCCCCGTGCGTTTTAGACGCTAAAAACGCGTATGACACTTGATTCGCACGAATCCGTTGAGAAATGGCCGAGATACGCCGTGTTACACTTGCGGACGATGAAATCTTGCTAGTTCTCGCGTTTTGCAAGCGCGACACACGATGCACCGCGTTTCGTTCGATTCGTTCAAGAACTCTCGTATCTCGGACATCCGCGAGTTTTTCGCGTCGAAAACGTGCTCCCCGTGCGTTTTAGACGCTAAAAACGCGTATGACACTTGATTCGCACGAATCCGTTGAGAAATGGCCGAGATACGCCGTGTTACACTTGCGGACGATGAAATCTTGCTAGTTCTCGCGTTTTGCAAGCGCGACACACGATGCACCGCGTTTCGTTCGATTCGTTCAAGAACTCTCGTATCTCGGACATCCGCGAGTTTTTCGCGTCGAAAACGTGCTCCCCGTGCGTTTTAGACGCTAAAAACGCGTATGACACTTGATTCGCACGAATCCGTTGAGAAATGGCCGAGATACGCCGTGTTACACTTGCGGACGATGAAATCTTGCTAGTTCTCGCGTTTTGCAAGCGCGACACACGATGCACCGCGTTTCGTTCGATTCGTTCAAGAACTCTCGTATCTCGGACATCCGCGAGTTTTTCGCGTCGAAAACGTGCTCCCCGTGCGTTTTAGACGCTAAAAACGCGTATGACACTTGATTCGCACGAATCCGTTGAGAAATGGCCGAGATACGCCGTGTTACACTTGCGGACGATGAAATCTTGCTAGTTCTCGCGTTTTGCAAGCGCGACACACGATGCACCGCGTTTCGTTCGATTCGTTCAAGAACTCTCGTATCTCGGACATCCGCGAGTTTTTCGCGTCGAAAACGTGCTCCCCGTGCGTTTTAGACGCTAAAAACGCGTATGACACTTGATTCGCACGAATCCGTTGAGAAATGGCCGAGATACGCCGTGTTACACTTGCGGACGATGAAATCTTGCTAGTTCTCGCGTTTTGCAAGCGCGACACACGATGCACCGCGTTTCGTTCGATTCGTTCAAGAACTCTCGTATCTCGGACATCCGCGAGTTTTTCGCGTCGAAAACGTGCTCCCCGTGCGTTTTAGACGCTAAAAACGCGTATGACACTTGATTCGCACGAATCCGTTGAGAAATGGCCGAGATACGCCGTGTTACACTTGCGGACGATGAAATCTTGCTAGTTCTCGCGTTTTGCAAGCGCGACACACGATGCACCGCGTTTCGTTCGATTCGTTCAAGAACTCTCGTATCTCGGACATCCGCGAGTTTTTCGCGTCGAAAACGTGCTCCCCGTGCGTTTTAGACGCTAAAAACGCGTATGACACTTGATTCGCACGAATCCGTTGAGAAATGGCCGAGATACGCCGTGTTACACTTGCGGACGATGAAATCTTGCTAGTTCTCGCGTTTTGCAAGCGCGACACACGATGCACCGCGTTTCGTTCGATTCGTTCAAGAACTCTCGTATCTCGGACATCCGCGAGTTTTTCGCGTCGAAAACGTGCTCCCCGTGCGTTTTAGACGCTAAAAACGCGTATGACACTTGATTCGCACGAATCCGTTGAGAAATGGCCGAGATACGCCGTGTTACACTTGCGGACGATGAAATCTTG
>CAWWDK010000332.1:0-66000 GCA_963942575.1 Priocnemis perturbator | reverse complement strand
TCGAGAGCACTCCTGCAAGTTTGAAGAAGATCGTACGGTCGGTTCGCATTTCTCGATGAACTTACATGCAGCTACGAAGGGATTTGGTCGCTGAGCGGAAACTGCGTTGTAGATGACAATTTGTGTCTAACTCCCCTTCCAGCCGTGCGAAGTTTATGAAACTTATAGAGAATGCTCGTGACGCCAATCGAGAGCACTCCTGCAAGTTTGAAGAAGATCGTACGGTCGGTTAACATTTCTCGATGAACTTACATGCACCTACGACGGGACTTAGTCGCTGAACCGGAACTATCCAGTACTGCGTTGTAGATGACAATTTGTGTCTAACGCCCCTTCCAGCCGTACGAAGTTTATGAAACTTGTAGAGAGTGCTCGTGTCGCCAATCGAGAGCACTCCTGCAAGTTTGAAGATGATCGTATGGTCGGTTCAGATTTCTCGATGAACGTACATGCAGCTACAAATGGACTTGGTCGCTGAGCGGAAATTCGGATGATGACAATTTTATTCAAACTCCGCTTCCAGCCGTACGAAGTTTATGAAACTTGTAGAGAATGCTCGTGTCGCCAATCGAGAGCACTCCTGCAAGTTTGAAGAAGATCGTACGGTCCGTTCAGATTTCTCAATGAACTTACATGCAGCTACGGTCGCTGAGCGGAAATTCGGATGATGACAATTTGTGTCTAACTCCGCTTCCAGCCGTACGAAGTTTACGAAACTTGGAGAGAATGCTCGTGTCGCCAATCGAGAGCACTCCTGCAAGTTTGAAAAAGATCATACGGTCGATTCGCATTTCTCGATGAACTTACATACAGCTACGACGGACTTGATCGCTGTCTGAAACTGCGTTGTAGATGACAATTTGTGTCTAACTCCCCTTCCAGCCGTGCGAAGTTTATGAAACTTGTAGAGAATGCTCGTGTCGCCAATCGAGAGCACTCCTGCAAGTGTGAAGATGATCGTACGGTCGGTTCAGATTTCTCGATGAACTTACATGCAGCTACGAAGGGACTTGGTCGCTGAGCGGAAATTCGGATGATGACAATTTGTGTCTAACTCCGCTTCCAGCCGTACGAAGTTTATGAAACTTGTACAGCATGCTCGTGTCGTCAATCGAGAGCACTCCTGCAAGTTGGAAGAAGATCGTACGGTCGGTTCGCATTTCTCGATGAACTTACATACAGCCACGACGGGACTTGGTCGCTGAGCGGAAACTGCGTTGTGGATGACAATTTGTGTCTAACTCCCCTTCCAGCCGTACGAAGTTTATGAAACTTGTAGAGAATGCTCGTGTCGCCAATCGAGAGCACTCCTGCAAGTTTGAAGAAGATCGTACGGTCGGTTCGCATTTCTCGATGAACTTACATATAGCTACGACGGGACTTGCTCGCTGAGCGGAAATTCGGATGATAACAATTTGTGTCTCACTCCGCTTCCAGCGGTACGAAGTTTATGAAACTTGTAGAGAATGCTCGTGTCCCCAATCGAGAGTACTCCTGCAAGTTTGAAGAAGATCGTACGGTCGGTTCGCATTTCTCGATGAACTTACATACAGCTACGACGGGACTTGGTCGCTGAGCGGAAACTGCGTTGTAGATGACAATTTGCGTCTAACTCCGCTTCCAGCTGTACGAAGTTTATGAAACTTGTAGAGAATGCTCGTGTCGCCAATCGAGAGCACTCCTGCAAGTTTGAAGAAGATCGTATGGTCGATTAGCATTTCTCGATGAACTTACATATAGCTACGACGGGACTTGCTCGCTGAGCGGAAATTCGGATGATGACAATTTGTGTCTAACTCCCCTTCCAGCCGTACGAAGTATATGAAACTTGTAGAGAATGCTCGAGCCGCCAATCGAGAGCACTCCTGCAAGTTTGAAGAAGATCGTACGGTCGGTTAACATTTCTCGATGAACTTACATGCACCTACGACGGGACTTAGTCGCTGAACCGGAACTATCCAGTACTGCGTTGTAGATGACAATTTGTGTCTAACGCCCCTTCCAGCCGTACGAAGTTTATGAAACTTGTAGAGAGTGCTCGTGTCGCCAATCGAGAGCACTCCTGCAAGTTTGAAGAAGATCGTACGGTCGGTTCGCATTTCTAAATGAACTTACATGCAGCTACGAAGGGATTTGGTCGCTGAGCGGAAATTCGGATGATGACAATTTTTTTCAAACTCCGCTTCCAGCCGTACGAAGTTTATGAAACTTGTACAGCATGCTCGTGTCGTCAATCGAGAGCACTCCTGCAAGTTTGAAGAAGATCTGACGGTCGGTTCACATTTCTCGATGAACTTACATGCAGCTACGACGGGACTTAGTCGCTGAACGGGAACTATCCAGTACTGCGTTGTAGATGACAATTTGTGTCTAACTCCCCTTCCAGCCGTACGAAGTTTATGAAACTTGTACAGAATGCTCGTGTCGCCAATCGAGAGCACCCCTGCAAGTTTGAAGATGATCGTACGGTCGGTTCCGATTTCTCGATGAACTTACATGCAGCTACGTGGGGACTTGGTCGCTGAGCGGAAATTCGGATCATGACAATTTTTTTCAAACTCCCCTTCCAGCTGTACGAAGTTTATGAAACTTTTACAGCATGCTCGTGTCTCCAATAGAGAGCACTCCTACAAGTTTGAAGAAGATCGTACGGTCGGTTCGCATTTCTCGATGAATTTACATACAGCTACGACGGGACTTGGTCGCTGAGCGGAAACTGCGTTGTAGATGACAATTTGTGTCTAACACCCCTTCCAGCCGTACGAAGTTTATGAAAATTGTAGAGAATGCTCGTGTCGCCAATCGAGAGCACTCCTGCAAGTTTGAAGAAGATCGTACGGTCGGTTCGCATTTCTCGATGAACTTACATATAGCTACGACGGGACTTGCTCGCTGAGCGGAAATTCGGATGATGACAATTTGTGTCTCACTCCGCTTCCAGCCGTACGAAGTTTATGAAACTTGTAGAGAATGCTCGTGTCGCCAATCGAGAGCACTCCTGCAAGTTTGAAGAAGATTGTACGGTCGGTTCGCATTTCTCGATGAACTTATATACAGCTACGACGGGACTTGGTCGCTGAGCGGAAACTGCGTTGTAGATGACAATTTGTGTCTAACTCCGCTTCCAGCCGTACGAAGTTTATGAAACTTGTAGAGAATGCTCGAGTCGCCAATCGAGAGCACTCCTGCAAGTTTGAAGAAGATCGTACGGTCGGTTCGCATTTCTCGATGAACTTACATGCAGCTACGAAGGGATTTGGTCGCTGAGCGGAAACTGCGTTGTAGATGACAATTTGTGTCTAACTCCCCTTCCAGCCGTGCGAAGTTTATGAAACTTATAGAGAATGCTCGTGACGCCAATCGAGAGCACTCCTGCAAGTTTGAAGAAGATCGTACGGTCGGTTAACATTTCTCGATGAACTTACATGCACCTACGACGGGACTTAGTCGCTGAACCGGAACTATCCAGTACTGCGTTGTAGATGACAATTTGTGTCTAACGCCCCTTCCAGCCGTACGAAGTTTATGAAACTTGTAGAGAGTGCTCGTGTCGCCAATCGAGAGCACTCCTGCAAGTTTGAAGATGATCGTATGGTCGGTTCAGATTTCTCGATGAACGTACATGCAGCTACAAATGGACTTGGTCGCTGAGCGGAAATTCGGATGATGACAATTTTATTCAAACTCCGCTTCCAGCCGTACGAAGTTTATGAAACTTGTAGAGAATGCTCGTGTCGCCAATCGAGAGCACTCCTGCAAGTTTGAAGAAGATCGTACGGTCCGTTCAGATTTCTCAATGAACTTACATGCAGCTACGGTCGCTGAGCGGAAATTCGGATGATGACAATTTGTGTCTAACTCCGCTTCCAGCCGTACGAAGTTTACGAAACTTGGAGAGAATGCTCGTGTCGCCAATCGAGAGCACTCCTGCAAGTTTGAAAAAGATCATACGGTCGATTCGCATTTCTCGATGAACTTACATACAGCTACGACGGACTTGATCGCTGTCTGAAACTGCGTTGTAGATGACAATTTGTGTCTAACTCCCCTTCCAGCCGTGCGAAGTTTATGAAACTTATAGAGAATGCTCGTGACGCCAATCGAGAGCACTCCAGCAACTTTGAAGATGATCGTACGGTCGGTTCAGATTTCTCGATGAACTTACATGCAGCTACGAAGTGACTTGGTCGCTGAGCGGAAATTCGGATGATGACAATTTGTGTCTCACTCCGCTTCCAGCCGTACGAAGTTTATGAAACTTGTAGAGAATGCTCGTGTCGCCAATCGAGAGCACTCGTGCAAGTTTGAAGAAGATCGTACGGTCGGTTCGCATTTCTCGATGAACTTACATATAGCTACGACGGGACTTGCTCGCTGAGCGGAAATTCGGATGATGACAATTTGTGTCTAACTACCCTTCCAGCCGTACGAAGTTTATGAAACTTGTAGAGAATGCTCGAGCCGCCAATCGAGAGCACTCCTGCAAGTTTGAAGAAGATCGTACGGTCGGTTAACATTTCTCGATGAACTTACATGCACCTACGACGGGACTTAGTCGCTGAACGGGAACTATCCAGTACTGCGTTGTAGATGACAATTTGTGTCTAACTCCCCTTCCAGCCGTACGAAGTTTATGAAACTTGTAGAGAATGCTCGTGTCGCCAATCGAGAGCACTCCTGCAAGTGTGAAGATGATCGTATGGTCGGTTCAGATTTCTCGATGAACTTACATGCAGCTACGAAGGGACTTGGTCGCTGAGCGGAAATTCGGATGATGACAATTTGTGTCTAACTCCGCTTCCAGCCGTACGAAGTTTATGAAACTTGTACAGCATGCTCGTGTCGTCAATCGAGAGCACTCCTGCAAGTTTGAAGAAGATCTGACGGTCGGTTCACATTTCTCGATGAACTTACATGCAGCTACGACGGGACTTAGTCGCTGAACGGGAACTATCCAGTACTGCGTTGTAGATGACAATTTGTGTCTAACTCCCCTTCCAGCCGTACGAAGTTTATGAAACTTGTACAGAATGCTCGTGTCGCCAATCGAGAGCACTCCTGCAAGTTTGAAGAAGATCATACGGTCGGTTCGCATTTCTCGATGAACTTACATGCAGCTACGACGGGACTTGATCGCTATCGGAAACTGCGTTGTAGATGACAATTTGTGTCTAACTCCCCTTCCAGCCGTGCGAAGTTTATGAAACTTATAGAGAATGCTCGTGACGCCAATCGAGAGCACTCCTGCAAGTTTGAAGATGATCGTACGGTCGGTTCAGATTTCTCGATGAACTTACATGCAGCTACGAAGTGACTTGGTCGCTGAGCGGAAATTCGGATGATGACAATTTTTTTCAAACTCCGCTTCCAGGAGTACGAAGTTTATGAAACTTGTACAGCATGCTCGTGTCGTCAATCGAGAGCACTCCTGCAAGTTGGAAGAAGATCTTATGGTCGGTTCACATTTCTCGATGAACTTACATACAGCCACGACGGGACTTGGTCGCTGAGCGGAAACTGCGTTGTAGATGACAATTTGTGTCTAACTCCCCTTCCAGCTGTACGAAGTTTATGAAACTTGTAGAGAATGCTCGTGTCGCCAATCGAGAGCACTCCTGCAAGTGTGAAGATGATCGTATGGTCGGTTCAGATTTCTCGATGAACTTAGATGCAGCTACGAAGGGACTTGGTCGCTGAGCGGAAATTCGGATGATGACAATTTGTGTCTAACTCCGCTTCCAGCCGTACGAAGTTTATGAAACTTGTAGAGAATGCTCGTGTCGCCAATCGAGAGTACTCCTGCAAGTGTGAAGAAGATCGTACGGTCGGTTCGCATTTCTCGATGAACTTACATACAGCTACGACGGGACTTGGTCGCTGAGCGGAAACTGCGTTGTAGATGACAATTTTGTGTCTAACACCCCTTCCAGCCGTACGAAGTTTATGAAACTTGTAGAGAATGCTCGTGTCGCCAATCGAGAGCACTCCTGCAAGTTTGAAGATGATCGTACGGTCGGTTCAGATTTCTCGATGAACTTACGTGCAGCTACAAAGGGACTTGGTCTCTGAGCGGAAATTCGGATGATGACAATTTGTTTCAAACTCCGCTTCCAGCCGTACGAAGTTTATGAAACTTGTACAGCATGCTCGTGTCGTCAATCGAGAGCACTCCTGCAAGTTTGAAGAAGATCTGACGGTCGGTTCACATTTCTCGATGAACTTACATGCAGCTACGACGGGACTTAGTCGCTGAACGGGAACTATCCAGTATTGCGTTGTAGATGACAATTTGTGTCTAACTCCCCTTCCAGCCGTACGAAGTTTATGAAACTTGTACAGAATGCTCGTGTCGCCAATCGAGAGCACCCCTGCAAGTTTGAAGATGATCGTACGGTCGGTTCCGATTTCTCGATGAACTTACATGCAGCTACGTGGGGACTTGGTCGCTGAGCGGAAATTCGAATGATGACAATTTTTTTCAAACTCCCCTTCCAGCTGTACGAAGTTTATGAAACTTTTACAGCATGCTCGTGTCTCCAATCGAGAGCATTCCTGCAAGTTTGAAGAAGATTGTACGGTCGGTTCGCATTTCTCGATGAACTTATATACAGCTACGACGGGACTTGGTCGCTGAGCGGAAACTGCGTTGTAGATGACAATTTGTGTCTAACTCCGCTTCCAGCCGTACGAAGTTTATGAAACTTGTAGAGAATGCTCGTGACGCCAATCGAGAGCACTCCTGCAAGTTTGAAGAAAATCGTACGGTCGGTTAACATTTCTCGATGAACTTACATGCACCTACGACGGGACTTAGTCGCTGAACCGGAACTATCCAGTACTGCGTTGTAGATGACAATTTGTGTCTAACGCCCCTTCCAGACGTACGAAGTTTATGAAACTTGTAGAGAATGCTCGTGTCGCCAATCGAGAGCACTCCTGCAAGTTTGAAGATGGTCGTATGGTCGGTTCAGATTTCTCGATGAACGTACATGCAGCTAAAAATGGACTTGGTCGCTGAGCGGAAATTCGGATGATGACAATTTTATTCAAACTCCGCTTCCAGCCGTACGAAGTTTATGAAACTTGTAGAGAATGCTCGTGTCGCCAATCGAGAGCACTCCTGCAAGTGTGAAGATGATCGTACGGTCGGTTCAGATTTCTCGATGAACTTACATGCAGCTACGAAGGGACTTGGTCGCTGAGCGGAAATTCGGATGATGACAATTTGTGTCTAACTCCGCTTCCAGCCGTACGAAGTTTATGAAACTTGTACAGCATGCTCGTGTCGTCAATCGAGAGCACTCCTGCAAGTTGGAAGAAGATCGTACGGTCGGTTCGCATTTCTCGATGAACTTACATACAGCCACGACGGGACTTGGTCGCTGAGCGGAAACTGCGTTGTGGATGACAATTTGTGTCTAACTCCCCTTCCAGCCGTACGAAGTTTATGAAACTTGTAGAGAATGCTCGTGTCGCCAATCGAGAGCACTCCTGCAAGTTTGAAGAAGATCGTACGGTCGGTTCGCATTTCTCGATGAACTTACATATAGCTACGACGGGACTTGCTCGCTGAGCGGAAATTCGGATGATAACAATTTGTGTCTCACTCCGCTTCCAGCCGTACGAAGTTTATGAAACTTGTACAGCATGCTCGTGTCGTCAATCGAGAGCACTCCTGCAAGTTGGAAGAAGATCGTACGGTCGGTTCGCATTTCTCGATGAACTTACATACAGCCACGACGGGACTTGGTCGCTGAGCGGAAACTGCGTTGTGGATGACAATTTGTGTCTAACTCCCCTTCCAGCCGTACGAAGTTTATGAAACTTGTAGAGAATGCTCGTGTCGCCAATCGAGAGCACTCCTGCAAGTTTGAAGAAGATCGTACGGTCGGTTCGCATTTCTCGATGAACTTACATATAGCTACGACGGGACTTGCTCGCTGAGCGGAAATTCGGATGATAACAATTTGTGTCTCACTCCGCTTCCAGCCGTACGAAGTTTATGAAACTTGTAGAGAATGCTCGTGTCCCCAATCGAGAGTACTCCTGCAAGTTTGAAGAAGATCGTACGGTCGGATCGCATTTCTCGATGAACTTACATACAGCTACGACGGGACTTGGTCGCTGAGCGGAAACTGCGTTGTAGATGACAATTTGCGTCTAACTCCGCTTCCAGCTGTACGAAGTTTATGAAACTTGTAGAGAATGCTCGTGTCGCCAATCGAGAGCACTCCTGCAAGTTTGAAGAAGATCGTATGGTCGATTAGCATTTCTCGATGAACTTACATATAGCTACGACGGGACTTGCTCGCTGAGCGGAAATTCGGATGATGACAATTTGTGTCTAACTCCGCTTCCAGCCGTACGAAGTTTATGAAACTTGTAGAGAATGCTCGTGTCGCCAATCGAGAGCACTCCTGCAAGTTTGAAGAAGATTGTACGGTCGGTTCGCATTTCTCGATGAACTTATATACAGCTACGACGGGACTTGGTCGCTGAGCGGAAACTGCGTTGTAGATGACAATTTGTGTCTAACTCCGCTTCCAGCCGTACGAAGTTTATGAAACTTGTAGAGAATGCTCGTGTCGCCAATCGAGAGCACTCCTGCAAGTTTGAAGAAGATCGTACGGTCCGTTCAGATTTCTCAATGAACTTACATGCAGCTACGGTCCCTGAGCGGAAATTCGGATGATGACAATTTGTGTCTAACTCCGCTTCCAGCCGTACGAAGTTTACGAAACTTGGAGAGAATGCTCGTGTCGCCAATCGAGAGCACTCCTGCAAGTTTGAAAAAGATCATACGGTCGATTCGCATTTCTCGATGAACTTACATACAGCTACGACGGACTTGACCGCTGTCTGAAACTGCGTTGTAGATGACAATTTGTGTCTAACTCCCCTTCCAGCCGTGCGAAGTTTATGAAACTTATAGAGAATGCTCGTGACGCCAATCGAGAGCACTCCAGCAACTTTGAAGATGATCGTACGGTCGGTTCAGATTTCTCGATGAACTTACATGCAGCTACGAAGTGACTTGGTCGCTGAGCGGAAATTCGGATGATGACAATTTGTGTCTCACTCCGCTTCCAGCCGTACGAAGTTTATGAAACTTGTAGAGAATGCTCGTGTCGCCAATCGAGAGCACTCCTGCAAGTTTGAAGAAGATCGTACGGTCGGTTCGCATTTCTCGATGAACTTACATACAGCTACGACGGGACTTGTTCGCTGAGCGGAAACTGCGTTGTAGATGACAATTTGCGTCTAACTCCGCTTCCAGCCGTACGAAGTTTATGAAACTTGTAGAGAATGCTCGTGTCGCCAATCGAGAGCACTTCTGCCAGTTTGAAGAAGATCGTATGGTCGATTCGCATTTCTCGATGAACTTACATATAGCTACGACGGGACTTGCTGGCTGAGCGGAAATTCGGATGATGACAAATTGTGTCTCACTCCGCTTCCAGCCGTACGAAGTTTATGAAACTTGTAGAGAATGCTCGTGTCGCCAATCGAGAGCACTCGTGCAAGTTTGAAGAAGATCGTACGGTCGGTTCGCATTTCTCGATGAACTTACATATAGCTACGACGGGACTTGCTCGCTGAGCGGAAATTCGGATGATGACAATTTGTGTCTAACTACCCTTCCAGCCGTACGAAGTTTATGAAACTTGTAGAGAATGCTCGAGCCGCCAATCGAGAGCACTCCTGCAAGTTTGAAGAAGATCGTACGGTCGGTTAACATTTCTCGATGAACTTACATGCACCTACGACGGGACTTAGTCGCTGAACGGGAACTATCCAGTACTGCGTTGTAGATGACAATTTGTGTCTAACTCCCCTTCCAGCCGTACGAAGTTTATGAAACTTGTAGAGAATGCTCGTGTCGCCAATCGAGAGCACTCCTGCAAGTGTGAAGATGATCGTATGGTCGGTTCAGATTTCTCGATGAACTTACATGCAGCTACGAAGGGACTTGGTCGCTGAGCGGAAATTCGGATGATGACAATTTGTGTCTAACTCCGCTTCCAGCCGTACGAAGTTTATGAAACTTGTAGAGAATGCTCGTGTCGCCAATCGAGAGCACTTCTGCAAGTGTGAAGATGATCGTATGGTCGGTTCAGATTTCTCGATGAACTTACATGCAGCTACAAAGGGACTTGGTCGCTGAGCGGAAATTCGGATGATGACAATTTTTTTCAAACTCCGCTTCCAGCCGTACGAAGTTTATGAAACTTGTACAGCATGCTCGTGTCGTCAATCGAGAGCACTCCTGCAAGTTTGAAGAAGATCTGACGGTCGGTTCACATTTCTCGATGAACTTACATGCAGCTGCGAAGGGACTTAGTCGCTGAACGGGAACTATCCAGTACTGCGTTGTAGATGACAATTTGTGTCTAACTCCCCTTCCAGCCGTACGAAGTTTATGAAACTTGTACAGAATGCTCGTGTCGCCAATCGAGAGCACTCCTGCAAGTTTGGAGAAGATCATACGGTCGGTTCGCATTTCTCGATGAACTTACATACAGCTACGACGGGACTTGATCGCTATCGGAAACTGCGTTGTAGATGACAATTTGTGTCTAACTCCCCTTCCAGCCGTGCGAAGTTTATGAAACTTATAGAGAATGCTCGTGACGCCAATCGAGAGCACTCCTGCAAGTTTGAAGATGATCGTACGGTCGGTTCAGATTTCTCGATGAACTTACATGCAGCTACGAAGTGACTTGGTCGCTGAGCGGAAATTCGGATGATGACAATTTTTTTCAAACTCCGCTTCCAGGAGTACGAAGTTTATGAAACTTGTACAGCATGCTCGTGTCGTCAATCGAGAGCACTCCTGCAAGTTGGAAGAAGATCTTATGGTCGGTTCGCATTTCTCGATGAACTTACATACAGCCACGACGGGACTTGGTCGCTGAGCGGAAACTGCGTTGTAGATGACAATTTGTGTCTAACTCCCCTTCCAGCTGTACGAAGTTTATGAAACTTGTAGGGAATGCTCGTGTCGCCAATCGAGAGCACTCCTGCAAGTGTGAAGATGATCGTATGGTCGGTTCAGATTTCTCGATGAACTTACATGCAGCTACGAAGGGACTTGGTCGCTGAGCGGAAATTCGGATGATGACAATTTGTGTCTAACTCCGCTTCCAGCCGTACGAAGTTTATGAAACTTGTAGAGAATGCTCGTGTCGCCAATCGAGAGTACTCCTGCAAGTGTGAAGAAGATCGTACGGTCGGTTCGCATTTCTCGATGAACTTACATACAGCTACGACGGGACTTGGTCGCTGAGCGGAAACTGCGTTGTAGATGACAATTTTGTGTCTAACACCCCTTCCAGCCGTACGAAGTTTATGAAACTTGTAGAGAATGCTCGTGTCGCCAATCGAGAGCACTCCTGCAAGTTTGAAGATGATCGTACGGTCGGTTCAGATTTCTCGATGAACTTACGTGCAGCTACAAAGGGACTTGGTCTCTGAGCGGAAATTCGGATGATGACAATTTGTTTCAAACTCCGCTTCCAGCCGTACGAAGTTTATGAAACTTGTACAGCATGCTCGTGTCGTCAATCGAGAGCACTCCTGCAAGTTTGAAGAAGATCTGACGGTCGGTTCACATTTCTCGATGAACTTACATGCAGCTACGACGGGACTTGGTCGCTGAGCGGAAATTCGGATGATGACAATTTTTTTCAAACTCCGCTTCCAGCCGTACGAAGTTTATGAAACTTGAACAGCATGCTCGTGTCGTCAATCGAGAGCACTCCTGCAAGTTTGAAGAAGATCTGACGGTCGGTTCACATTTCTCGATGAACTTACATGCAGCTACGACGGGACTTAGTCGCTGAACGGGAACTATCCAGTACTGCGTTGTAGATGACAATTTGTGTCTAACTCCCCTTCCAGCCGTACGAAGTTTATGAAACTTGTACAGAATGCTCGTGTCGCCAATCGAGAGCACTCCTGCAAGTTTGAAGAAGATCATACGGTCGGTTCGCATTTCTCGATGAACTTACATACAGCTACGACGGGACTTGATCGCTATCGGAAACTGCGTTGTAGATGACAATTTGTGTCTAACTCCCCTTCCAGCCGTGCGAAGTTTATGAAACTTATAGAGAATGCTCGTGACGCCAATCGAGAGCACTCCTGCAAGTTTGAAGATGATCGTACGGTCGGTTCAGATTTCTCGATGAACTTACATGCAGCTACGAAGTGACTTGGTCGCTGAGCGGAAATTCGGATGATGACAATTTTTTTCAAACTCCGCTTCCAGGAGTACGAAGTTTATGAAACTTGTACAGCATGCTCGTGTCGTCAATCGAGAGCACTCCTGCAAGTTGGAAGAAGATCTTATGGTCGGTTCGCATTTCTCGATGAACTTACATACAGCCACGACGGGACTTGGTCGCTGAGCGGAAACTGCGTTGTAGATGACAATTTGTGTCTAACTCCCCTTCCAGCTGTACGAAGTTTATGAAACTTGTAGAGAATGCTCGTGTCGCCAATCGAGAGCACTCCTGCAAGTGTGAAGATGATCGTATGGTCGGTTCAGATTTCTCGATGAACTTACATGCAGCTACGAAGGGACTTGGTCGCTGAGCGGAAATTCGGATGATGACAATTTGTGTCTAACTCCGCTTCCAGCCGTACGAAGTTTATGAAACTTGTAGAGAATGCTCGTGTCGCCAATAGAGAGTACTCCTGCAAGTGTGAAGAAGATCGTACGGTCGGTTCGCATTTCTCGATGAACTTACATACAGCTACGACGGGACTTGGTCGCTGAGCGGAAACTGCGTTGTAGATGACAATTTTGTGTCTAACACCCCTTCCAGCCGTACGAAGTTTATGAAACTTGTAGAGAATGCTCGTGTCGCCAATCGAGAGCATTCCTGCAAGTTTGAAGATGATCGTACGGTCGGTTCAGATTTCTCGATGAACTTACGTGCAGCTACAAAGGGACTTGGTCTCTGAGCGGAAATTCGGATGATGACAATTTGTTTCAAACTCCGCTTCCAGCCGTACGAAGTTTATGAAACTTGTACAGCATGCTCGTGTCGTCAATCGAGAGCACTCCTGCAAGTTTGAAGAAGATCTGACGGTCGGTTCACATTTCTCGATGAACTTACATGCAGCTACGACGGGACTTAGTCGCTGAACGGGAACTATCCAGTACTGCGTTGTAGATGACAATTTGTGTCTAACTCCCCTTCCAGCCGTACGAAGTTTATGAAACTTGTACAGAATGCTCGTGTCGCCAATCGAGAGCACCCCTGCAAGTTTGAAGATGATCGTACGGTCGGTTCCGATTTCTCGATGAACTTACATGCAGCTACGTGGGGACTTGGTCGCTGAGCGGAAATTCGAATGATGACAATTTTTTTCAAACTCCCCTTCCAGCTGTACGAAGTTTATGAAACTTTTACAGCATGCTCGTGTCTCCAATCGAGAGCACTCCTGCAAGTTTGAAGAAGATTGTACGGTCGGTTCGCATTTCTCGATGAACTTATATACAGCTACGACGGGACTTGGTCGCTGAGCGGAAACTGCGTTGTAGATGACAATTTGTGTCTAACTCCGCTTCCAGCCGTACGAAGTTTATGAAACTTGTAGAGAATGCTCGTGACGCCAATCGAGAGCACTCCTGCAAGTTTGAAGAAGATCGTACGGTCGGTTAACATTTCTCGATGAACTTACATGCACCTACGACGGGACTTAGTCGCTGAACCGGAACTATCCAGTACTGCGTTGTAGATGACAATTTGTGTCTAACGCCCCTTCCAGACGTACGAAGTTTATGAAACTTGTAGAGAATGCTCGTGTCGCCAATCGAGAGCACTCCTGCAAGTTTGAAGATGGTCGTATGGTCGGTTCAGATTTCTCGATGAACGTACATGCAGCTAAAAATGGACTTGGTCGCTGAGCGGAAATTCGGATGATGACAATTTTATTCAAACTCCGCTTCCAGCCGTACGAAGTTTATGAAACTTGTAGAGAATGCTCGTGTCGCCAATCGAGAGCACTCCTGCAAGTGTGAAGATGATCGTACGGTCGGTTCAGATTTCTCGATGAACTTACATGCAGCTACGAAGGGACTTGGTCGCTGAGCGGAAATTCGGATGATGACAATTTGTGTCTAACTCCGCTTCCAGCCGTACGAAGTTTATGAAACTTGTAGAGAATGCTCGTGTCGTCAATCGAGAGCACTCCTGCAAGTTTGAAGAAGATCGTACGGTCGGTTCGCATTTCTCGATGAACTTACATGCAGCTACGAAGGGATTTGGTCGCTGAGCGGAAACTGCGTTGTAGATGACAATTTGTGTCTAACTCCCCTTCCAGCCGTGCGAAGTTTATGAAACTTATAGAGAATGCTCGTGACGCCAATCGAGAGCACTCCTGCAAGTTTGAAGATGATCGTACGGTCGGTTCAGATTTCTCGATGAACTTACATGCAGCTACGAAGTGACTTGGTCGCTGAGCGGAAATTCGGATGATGACAATTTTTTTCAAACTCCGCTTCCAGGAGTACGAAGTTTATGAAACTTGTACAGCATGCTCGTGTCGTCAATCGAGAGCACTCCTGCAAGTTGGAAGAAGATCTTATGGTCGGTTCGCATTTCTCGATGAACTTACATACAGCCACGACGGGACTTGGTCGCTGAGCGGAAACTGCGTTGTAGATGACAATTTGTGTCTAACTCCCCTTCCAGCCGTACGAAGTTTATGAAACTTGTGAGAATGCTCGTGTCGCCAATCGAGAGCACTCCTGCAAGTGTGAAGATGATCGTATGGTCGGTTCAGATTTCTCGATGAACTTACATGCAGCTACGAAGGGACTTGGTCGCTGAGCGGAAATTCGGATGATGACAATTTGTGTCTAACTCCGCTTCCAGCCGTACGAAGTTTATGAAACTTGTAGAGAATGCTCGTGTCGCCAATCGAGAGTACTCCTGCAAGTGTGAAGATGATCGTACGGTCGGTTCAGATTTCTCGATGAACTTACATGCAGCTACGAAGGGACTTGGTCGCTGAGCGGAAATTCGGATGATGACAATTCGTGTCTAACTCCGCTTCCAGCCGTACGAAGTTTATGAAATATGTAGAGAATGCTCGTGTCGCCAATCGAGAGCACTCCTGCAAGTGTGAAGATGATCGTACGGTCGGTTCAGATTTCTCGATGAACTTACATGCAGCTACGAAGGGACTTGGTCGCTGAGCGGAAATTCGGATGATGACAATTCGTGTCTAACTCCGCTTCCAGCCGTACGAAGTTTATGAAACTTGGAGAGAATGCTCGTGTCGCCAATCGAGAGCACTCCTGCAAGTTTGAAGATGATAGTATGGTCGGTTCAGATTTCTCGATGAACTTACATGCAGCTACAAATGGACTTGGTCGCTGATCGGAAATTCGGATGATGACAATTTTATTCAAACTCCGCTTCCAGCCGTACGAAGTTTATGAAACTTGTAGAGAATGCTCGTGTCGCCAATCGAGAGCACTCCTGCAAGTTTGAAGAAGATCGTACGGTCGGTTCAGATTTCTCAATGAACTTACATGCAGCTACGGTCGCTGAGCGGAAATTCGGATGATGACAATTTGTGTCTAACTCCGCTTCCAGCCGTACGAAGTTTATGAAACTTGGAGAGAATGCTCGTGTCGCCAATCGAGAGCACTCCTGCAAGTTTGAAGAAGATCATACGGTCGGTTCGCATTTCTCGATGAACTTACATACAGCTACGACGGGACTTGATCGCTATCGGAAACTGCGTTGTAGATGACAATTTGTGTCTAACTCCCCTTCCAGCCGTGCGAAGTTTATGAAACTTATAGAGAATGCTCGTGACGCCAATCGAGAGCACTCCTGCAAGTTTGAAGATGATCGTACGGTCGGTTCAGATTTCTCGATGAACTTACATGCAGCTACGAAGTGACTTGGTCGCTGAGCGGAAATTCGGATGATGACAATTTTTTTCAAACTCCGCTTCCAGGAGTACGAAGTTTATGAAACTTGTACAGCATGCTCGTGTCGTCAATCGAGAGCACTCCTGCAAGTCGGAAGAAGATCTTATGGTCGGTTCGCATTTCTCGATGAACTTACATACAGCCACGACGGGACTTGGTCGCTGAGCGGAAACTGCGTTGTAGATGACAATTTGTGTCTAACTCCCCTTCCAGCTGTACGAAGTTTATGAAACTTGTACAGAATGCTCGTGTCGCCAATCGAGAGCACTCCTGCAAGTGTGAAGATGATCGTATGGTCGGTTCAGATTTCTCGATGAACTTACATGCAGCTACGTGGGGACTTGGTCGCTGAGCGGAAATTCGAATGATGACAATTTTTTTCAAACTCCGCTTCCAGCCGTACGAAGTTTATGAAACTTGTAGAGAATGCTCGTGTCGCCAATCGAGAGTACTCCTGCAAGTTTGAAGAAGATTGTACGGTCGGTTCGCATTTCTCGATGAACTTATATACAGCTACGACGGGACTTGGTCGCTGAGCGGAAACTGCGTTGTAGATGACAATTTGTGTCTAACTCCGCTTCCAGCCGTACGAAGTTTATGAAACTTGTAGAGAATGCTCGTGACGCCAATCGAGAGCACTCCTGCAAGTTTGAAGAAGATCGTACGGTCGGTTAACATTTCTCGATGAACTTACATGCACCTACGACGGGACTTAGTCGCTGAACCGGAACTATCCAGTACTGCGTTGTAGATGACAATTTGTGTCTAACGCCCCTTCCAGACGTACGAAGTTTATGAAACTTGTAGAGAATGCTCGTGTCGCCAATCGAGAGCACTCCTGCAAGTTTGAAGATGGTCGTATGGTCGGTTCAGATTTCTCGATGAACGTACATGCAGCTAAAAATGGACTTGGTCGCTGAGCGGAAATTCGGATGATGACAATTTTATTCAAACTCCGCTTCCAGCCGTACGAAGTTTATGAAACTTGTAGAGAATGCTCGTGTCGCCAATCGAGAGCACTCCTGCAAGTGTGAAGATGATCGTACGGTCGGTTCAGATTTCTCGATGAACTTACATGCAGCTACGAAGGGACTTGGTCGCTGAGCGGAAATTCGGATGATGACAATTTGTGTCTAACTCCGCTTCCAGCCGTACGAAGTTTATGAAACTTGTACAGCATGCTCGTGTCGTCAATCGAGAGCACTCCTGCAAGTTGGAAGAAGATCGTACGGTCGGTTCGCATTTCTCGATGAACTTACATACAGCCACGACGGGACTTGGTCGCTGAGCGGAAACTGCGTTGTGGATGACAATTTGTGTCTAACTCCCCTTCCAGCCGTACGAAGTTTATGAAACTTGTAGAGAATGCTCGTGTCGCCAATCGAGAGCACTCCTGCAAGTTTGAAGAAGATCGTACGGTCGGTTCGCATTTCTCGATGAACTTACATATAGCTACGACGGGACTTGCTCGCTGAGCGGAAATTCGGATGATAACAATTTGTGTCTCACTCCGCTTCCAGCCGTACGAAGTTTATGAAACTTGTAGAGAATGCTCGTGTCCCCAATCGAGAGTACTCCTGCAAGTTTGAAGAAGATCGTACGGTCGGTTCGCATTTCTCGATGAACTTACATACAGCTACGACGGGACTTGGTCGCTGAGCGGAAACTGCGTTGTAGATGACAATTTGCGTCTAACTCCGCTTCCAGCTGTACGAAGTTTATGAAACTTGTAGAGAATGCTCGTGTCGCCAATCGAGAGCACTCCTGCAAGTTTGAAGAAGATCGTATGGTCGATTAGCATTTCTCGATGAACTTACATATAGCTACGACGGGACTTGCTCGCTGAGCGGAAATTCGGATGATGACAATTTGTGTCTAACTCCCCTTCCAGCCGTACGAAGTATATGAAACTTGTAGAGAATGCTCGAGCCGCCAATCGAGAGCACTCCTGCAAGTTTGAAGAAGATCGTACGGTCGGTTAACATTTCTCGATGAACTTACATGCACCTACGACGGGACTTAGTCGCTGAACCGGAACTATCCAGTACTGCGTTGTAGATGACAATTTGTGTCTAACGCCCCTTCCAGCCGTACGAAGTTTATGAAACTTGTAGAGAGTGCTCGTGTCGCCAATCGAGAGCACTCCTGCAAGTTTGAAGAAGATCGTACGGTCGGTTCGCATTTCTCGATGAACTTACATGCAGCTACGAAGGGATTTGGTCGCTGAGCGGAAATTCGGATGATGACAATTTTTTTCAAACTCCGCTTCCAGCCGTACGAAGTTTATGAAACTTGTACAGCATGCTCGTGTCGTCAATCGAGAGCACTCCTGCAAGTTTGAAGAAGATCTGACGGTCGGTTCACATTTCTCGATGAACTTACATGCAGCTACGACGGGACTTAGTCGCTGAACGGGAACTATCCAGTACTGCGTTGTAGATGACAATTTGTGTCTAACTCCCCTTCCAGCCGTACGAAGTTTATGAAACTTGTACAGAATGCTCGTGTCGCCAATCGAGAGCACCCCTGCAAGTTTGAAGATGATCGTACGGTCGGTTCCGATTTCTCGATGAACTTACATGCAGCTACGTGGGGACTTGGTCGCTGAGCGGAAATTCGGATCATGACAATTTTTTTCAAACTCCCCTTCCAGCTGTACGAAGTTTATGAAACTTTTACAGCATGCTCGTGTCTCCAATAGAGAGCACTCCTACAAGTTTGAAGAAGATCGTACGGTCGGTTCGCATTTCTCGATGAATTTACATACAGCTACGACGGGACTTGGTCGCTGAGCGGAAACTGCGTTGTAGATGACAATTTGTGTCTAACACCCCTTCCAGCCGTACGAAGTTTATGAAAATTGTAGAGAATGCTCGTGTCGCCAATCGAGAGCACTCCTGCAAGTTTGAAGAAGATCGTACGGTCGGTTCGCATTTCTCGATGAACTTACATATAGCTACGACGGGACTTGCTCGCTGAGCGGAAATTCGGATGATGACAATTTGTGTCTCACTCCGCTTCCAGCCGTACGAAGTTTATGAAACTTGTAGAGAATGCTCGTGTCGCCAATCTAGAGCACTCCTGCAAGTTTGAAGAAGATTGTACGGTCGGTTCGCATTTCTCGATGAACTTATATACAGCTACGACGGGACTTGGTCGCTGAGCGGAAACTGCGTTGTAGATGACAATTTGTGTCTAACTCCGCTTCCAGCCGTACGAAGTTTATGAAACTTGTAGAGAATGCTCGTGTCGCCAATCGAGAGCACTCCTGCAAGTTTGAAGAAGATCGTACGGTCGGTTCGCATTTCTCGATGAACTTACATGCAGCTACGAAGGGATTTGGTCGCTGAGCGGAAACTGCGTTGTAGATGACAATTTGTGTCTAACTCCCCTTCCAGCCGTGCGAAGTTTATGAAACTTATAGAGAATGCTCGTGACGCCAATCGAGAGCACTCCTGCAAGTGTGAAGATGATCGTACGGTCGGTTCAGATTTCTCGATGAACTTACATGCAGCTACGAAGGGACTTGGTCGCTGAGCGGAAATTCGGATGATGACAATTCGTGTCTAACTCCGCTTCCAGCCGTACGAAGTTTATGAAACTTGGAGAGAATGCTCGTGTCGCCAATCGAGAGCACTCCTGCAAGTTTGAAGATGATAGTATGGTCGGTTCAGATTTCTCGATGAACTTACATGCAGCTACAAATGGACTTGGTCGCTGATCGGAAATTCGGATGATGACAATTTTATTCAAACTCCGCTTCCAGCCGTACGAAGTTTATGAAACTTGTAGAGAATGCTCGTGTCGCCAATCGAGAGCACTCCTGCAAGTTTGAAGAAGATCGTACGGTCGGTTCAGATTTCTCAATGAACTTACATGCAGCTACGGTCGCTGAGCGGAAATTCGGATGATGACAATTTGTGTCTAACTCCGCTTCCAGCCGTACGAAGTTTATGAAACTTGGAGAGAATGCTCGTGTCGCCAATCGAGAGCACTCCTGCAAGTTTGAAGAAGATCATACGGTCGGTTCGCATTTCTCGATGAACTTACATACAGCTACGACGGGACTTGATCGCTATCGGAAACTGCGTTGTAGATGACAATTTGTGTCTAACTCCCCTTCCAGCCGTGCGAAGTTTATGAAACTTATAGAGAATGCTCGTGACGCCAATCGAGAGCACTCCTGCAAGTTTGAAGATGATCGTACGGTCGGTTCAGATTTCTCGATGAACTTACATGCAGCTACGAAGTGACTTGGTCGCTGAGCGGAAATTCGGATGATGACAATTTTTTTCAAACTCCGCTTCCAGGAGTACGAAGTTTATGAAACTTGTACAGCATGCTCGTGTCGTCAATCGAGAGCACTCCTGCAAGTCGGAAGAAGATCTTATGGTCGGTTCGCATTTCTCGATGAACTTACATACAGCCACGACGGGACTTGGTCGCTGAGCGGAAACTGCGTTGTAGATGACAATTTGTGTCTAACTCCCCTTCCAGCTGTACGAAGTTTATGAAACTTGTACAGAATGCTCGTGTCGCCAATCGAGAGCACTCCTGCAAGTGTGAAGATGATCGTATGGTCGGTTCAGATTTCTCGATGAACTTACATGCAGCTACGTGGGGACTTGGTCGCTGAGCGGAAATTCGAATGATGACAATTTTTTTCAAACTCCGCTTCCAGCCGTACGAAGTTTATGAAACTTGTAGAGAATGCTCGTGTCGCCAATCGAGAGTACTCCTGCAAGTTTGAAGAAGATTGTACGGTCGGTTCGCATTTCTCGATGAACTTATATACAGCTACGACGGGACTTGGTCGCTGAGCGGAAACTGCGTTGTAGATGACAATTTGTGTCTAACTCCGCTTCCAGCCGTACGAAGTTTATGAAACTTGTAGAGAATGCTCGTGACGCCAATCGAGAGCACTCCTGCAAGTTTGAAGAAGATCGTACGGTCGGTTAACATTTCTCGATGAACTTACATGCACCTACGACGGGACTTAGTCGCTGAACCGGAACTATCCAGTACTGCGTTGTAGATGACAATTTGTGTCTAACGCCCCTTCCAGACGTACGAAGTTTATGAAACTTGTAGAGAATGCTCGTGTCGCCAATCGAGAGCACTCCTGCAAGTTTGAAGATGGTCGTATGGTCGGTTCAGATTTCTCGATGAACGTACATGCAGCTAAAAATGGACTTGGTCGCTGAGCGGAAATTCGGATGATGACAATTTTATTCAAACTCCGCTTCCAGCCGTACGAAGTTTATGAAACTTGTAGAGAATGCTCGTGTCGCCAATCGAGAGCACTCCTGCAAGTGTGAAGATGATCGTACGGTCGGTTCAGATTTCTCGATGAACTTACATGCAGCTACGAAGGGACTTGGTCGCTGAGCGGAAATTCGGATGATGACAATTTGTGTCTAACTCCGCTTCCAGCCGTACGAAGTTTATGAAACTTGTACAGCATGCTCGTGTCGTCAATCGAGAGCACTCCTGCAAGTTGGAAGAAGATCGTACGGTCGGTTCGCATTTCTCGATGAACTTACATACAGCCACGACGGGACTTGGTCGCTGAGCGGAAACTGCGTTGTGGATGACAATTTGTGTCTAACTCCCCTTCCAGCCGTACGAAGTTTATGAAACTTGTAGAGAATGCTCGTGTCGCCAATCGAGAGCACTCCTGCAAGTTTGAAGAAGATCGTACGGTCGGTTCGCATTTCTCGATGAACTTACATATAGCTACGACGGGACTTGCTCGCTGAGCGGAAATTCGGATGATAACAATTTGTGTCTCACTCCGCTTCCAGCCGTACGAAGTTTATGAAACTTGTAGAGAATGCTCGTGTCCCCAATCGAGAGTACTCCTGCAAGTTTGAAGAAGATCGTACGGTCGGTTCGCATTTCTCGATGAACTTACATACAGCTACGACGGGACTTGGTCGCTGAGCGGAAACTGCGTTGTAGATGACAATTTGCGTCTAACTCCGCTTCCAGCTGTACGAAGTTTATGAAACTTGTAGAGAATGCTCGTGTCGCCAATCGAGAGCACTCCTGCAAGTTTGAAGAAGATCGTATGGTCGATTAGCATTTCTCGATGAACTTACATATAGCTACGACGGGACTTGCTCGCTGAGCGGAAATTCGGATGATGACAATTTGTGTCTAACTCCCCTTCCAGCCGTACGAAGTATATGAAACTTGTAGAGAATGCTCGAGCCGCCAATCGAGAGCACTCCTGCAAGTTTGAAGAAGATCGTACGGTCGGTTAACATTTCTCGATGAACTTACATGCACCTACGACGGGACTTAGTCGCTGAACCGGAACTATCCAGTACTGCGTTGTAGATGACAATTTGTGTCTAACGCCCCTTCCAGCCGTACGAAGTTTATGAAACTTGTAGAGAGTGCTCGTGTCGCCAATCGAGAGCACTCCTGCAAGTTTGAAGAAGATCGTACGGTCGGTTCGCATTTCTCGATGAACTTACATGCAGCTACGAAGGGATTTGGTCGCTGAGCGGAAATTCGGATGATGACAATTTTTTTCAAACTCCGCTTCCAGCCGTACGAAGTTTATGAAACTTGTACAGCATGCTCGTGTCGTCAATCGAGAGCACTCCTGCAAGTTTGAAGAAGATCTGACGGTCGGTTCACATTTCTCGATGAACTTACATGCAGCTACGACGGGACTTAGTCGCTGAACGGGAACTATCCAGTACTGCGTTGTAGATGACAATTTGTGTCTAACTCCCCTTCCAGCCGTACGAAGTTTATGAAACTTGTACAGAATGCTCGTGTCGCCAATCGAGAGCACCCCTGCAAGTTTGAAGATGATCGTACGGTCGGTTCCGATTTCTCGATGAACTTACATGCAGCTACGTGGGGACTTGGTCGCTGAGCGGAAATTCGGATCATGACAATTTTTTTCAAACTCCCCTTCCAGCTGTACGAAGTTTATGAAACTTTTACAGCATGCTCGTGTCTCCAATAGAGAGCACTCCTACAAGTTTGAAGAAGATCGTACGGTCGGTTCGCATTTCTCGATGAATTTACATACAGCTACGACGGGACTTGGTCGCTGAGCGGAAACTGCGTTGTAGATGACAATTTGTGTCTAACACCCCTTCCAGCCGTACGAAGTTTATGAAAATTGTAGAGAATGCTCGTGTCGCCAATCGAGAGCACTCCTGCAAGTTTGAAGAAGATCGTACGGTCGGTTCGCATTTCTCGATGAACTTACATATAGCTACGACGGGACTTGCTCGCTGAGCGGAAATTCGGATGATGACAATTTGTGTCTCACTCCGCTTCCAGCCGTACGAAGTTTATGAAACTTGTAGAGAATGCTCGTGTCGCCAATCTAGAGCACTCCTGCAAGTTTGAAGAAGATTGTACGGTCGGTTCGCATTTCTCGATGAACTTATATACAGCTACGACGGGACTTGGTCGCTGAGCGGAAACTGCGTTGTAGATGACAATTTGTGTCTAACTCCGCTTCCAGCCGTACGAAGTTTATGAAACTTGTAGAGAATGCTCGTGTCGCCAATCGAGAGCACTCCTGCAAGTTTGAAGAAGATCGTACGGTCGGTTCGCATTTCTCGATGAACTTACATGCAGCTACGAAGGGATTTGGTCGCTGAGCGGAAACTGCGTTGTAGATGACAATTTGTGTCTAACTCCCCTTCCAGCCGTGCGAAGTTTATGAAACTTATAGAGAATGCTCGTGACGCCAATCGAGAGCACTCCTGCAAGTTTGAAGAAGATCGTACGGTCGGTTAACATTTCTCGATGAACTTACATGCACCTACGACGGGACTTAGTCGCTGAACCGGAACTATCCAGTACTGCGTTGTAGATGACAATTTGTGTCTAACGCCCCTTCCAGCCGTACGAAGTTTATGAAACTTGTAGAGAGTGCTCGTGTCGCCAATCGAGAGCACTCCTGCAAGTTTGAAGATGATCGTATGGTCGGTTCAGATTTCTCGATGAACGAACATGCAGCTACAAATGGACTTGGTCGCTGAGCGGAAATTCGGATGATGACAATTTTATTCAAACTCCGCTTCCAGCCGTACGAAGTTTATGAAACTTGTAGAGAATGCTCGTGTCGCCAATCGAGAGCACTCCTGCAAGTTTGAAGAAGATCGTACGGTCGGTTCAGATTTCTCAATGAACTTACATGCAGCTACGGTCGCTGAGCGGAAATTCGGATGATGACAATTTGTGTCTAACTCCGCTTCCAGCCGTACGAAGTTTACGAAACTTGGAGAGAATGCTCGTGTCGCCAATCGAGAGCACTCCTGCAAGTTTGAAAAAGATCATACGGTTGATTCGCATTTCTCGATGATCTTACATACAGCTACGACGGACTTGATCGCTGTCTGAAACTGCGTTGTAGATGACAATTTGTGTCTAACTCCCCTTCCAGCCGTGCGAAGTTTATGAAACTTATAGAGAATGCTCGTGACGCCAATCGAGAGCACTCCAGCAACTTTGAAGATGATCGTACGGTCGGTTCAGATTTCTCGATGAACTTACATGCAGCTACGAAGTGACTTGGTCGCTGAGCGGAAATTCGGATGATGACAATTTGTGTCTCACTCCGCTTCCAGCCGTACGAAGTTTATGAAACTTGTAGAGAATGCTCGTGTCGCCAATCGAGAGCACTCCTGCAAGTTTGAAGAAGATCGTAAGGTCGGTTCGCATTTCTCGATGAACTTACATACAGCTACGACGGGACTTGTTCGCTGAGCGGAAACTGCGTTGTAGATGACAATTTGCGTCTAACTCCGCTTCCAGCCGTACGAAGTTTATGAAACTTGTAGAGAATGCTCGTGTCGCCAATCGAGAGCACTTCTGCCAGTTTGAAGAAGATCGTATGGTCGATTCGCATTTCTCGATGAACTTACATATAGCTACGACGGGACTTGCTGGCTGAGCGGAAATTCGGATGATGACAAATTGTGTCTCACTCCGCTTCCAGCCGTACGAAGTTTATGAAACTTGTAGAGAATGCTCGTGTCGCCAATCGAGAGCACTCGTGCAAGTTTGAAGAAGATCGTACGGTCGGTTCGCATTTCTCGATGAACTTACATATAGCTACGACGGGACTTGCTCGCTGAGCGGAAATTCGGATGATGACAATTTGTGTCTAACTACCCTTCCAGCCGTACGAAGTTTATGAAACTTGTAGAGAATGCTCGAGCCGCCAATCGAGAGCACTCCTGCAAGTTTGAAGAAGATCGTACGGTCGGTTAACATTTCTCGATGAACTTACATGCACCTACGACGGGACTTAGTCGCTGAACGGGAACTATCCAGTACTGCGTTGTAGATGACAATTTGTGTCTAACTCCCCTTCCAGCCGTACGAAGTTTATGAAACTTGTAGAGAATGCTCGTGTCGCCAATCGAGAGCACTCCTGCAAGTGTGAAGATGATCGTATGGTCGGTTCAGATTTCTCGATGAACTTACATGCAGCTACGAAGGGACTTGGTCGCTGAGCGGAAATTCGGATGATGACAATTTGTGTCTAACTCCGCTTCCAGCCGTACGAAGTTTATGAAACTTGTAGAGAATGCTCGTGTCGCCAATCGAGAGCACTTCTGCAAGTGTGAAGATGATCGTATGGTCGGTTCAGATTTCTCGATGAACTTACATGCAGCTACAAAGGGACTTGGTCGCTGAGCGGAAATTCGGATGATGACAATTTTTTTCAAACTCCGCTTCCAGCCGTACGAAGTTTATGAAACTTGTACAGCATGCTCGTGTCGTCAATCGAGAGCACTCCTGCAAGTTTGAAGAAGATCTGACGGTCGGTTCACATTTCTCGATGAACTTACATGCAGCTACGACGGGACTTAGTCGCTGAACGGGAACTATCCAGTACTGCGTTGTAGATGACAATTTGTGTCTAACTCCCCTTCCAGCCGTACGAAGTTTATGAAACTTGTACAGAATGCTCGTGTCGCCAATCGAGAGCACCCCTGCAAGTTTGAAGATGATCGTACGGTCGGTTCCGATTTCTCGATGAACTTACATGCAGCTACGTGGGGACTTGGTCGCTGAGCGGAAATTCGGATCATGACAATTTTTTTCAAACTCCCCTTCCAGCTGTACGAAGTTTATGAAACTTTTACAGCATGCTCGTGTCTCCAATAGAGAGCACTCCTACAAGTTTGAAGAAGATCGTACGGTCGGTTCGCATTTCTCGATGAACTTACATACAGCTACGACGGGACTTGGTCGCTGAGCGGAAACTGCGTTGTAGATGACAATTTGTGTCTAACACCCCTTCCAGCCGTACGAAGTTTATGAAAATTGTAGATAATGCTCGTGTCGCCAATCGAGAGCACTCCTGCAAGTTTGAAGAAGATCGTACGGTCGGTTCGCATTTCTCGATGAACTTACATATAGCTACGACGGGACTTGCTCGCTGAGCGGAAATTCGGATGATGACAATTTGTGTCTCACTCCGCTTCCAGCCGTACGAAGTTTATGAAACTTGTAGAGAATGCTCGTGTCGCCAATCGAGAGCACTCCTGCAAGTTTGAAGAAGATTGAACGGTCGGTTCGCATTTCTCGATGAACTTATATACAGCTACGACGGGACTTGGTCGCTGAGCGGAAACTGCGTTGTAGATGACAATTTGTGTCTAACTCCGCTTCCAGCCGTACGAAGTTTATGAAACTTGTAGAGAATGCTCGTGTCGCCAATCGAGAGCACTCCTGCAAGTTTGAAGAAGATCGTACGGTCGGTTCGCATTTCTCGATGAACTTACATGCAGCTACGAAGGGATTTGGTCGCTGAGCGGAAACTGCGTTGTAGATGACAATTTGTGTCTAACTCCCCTTCCAGCCTTGCGAAGTTTATGAAACTTATAGAGAATGCTGGTGACGCCAATCGAGAGCACTCCTGCAAGTTTGAAGAAGATCGTACGGTCGGTTAACATTTCTCGATGAACTTACATGCACCTACGACGGGACTTAGTCGCTGAACCGGAACTATCCAGTACTGCGTTGTAGATGACAATTTGTGTCTAACGCCCCTACCAGCCGTACGAAGTTTATGAAACTTGTAGAGAGTGCTCGTGTCGCCAATCGAGAGCACTCCTGCAAGTTTGAAGATGATCGTATGGTCGGTTCAGATTTCTCGATGAACGTACATGCAGCTACAAATGGACTTGGTCGCTGAGCGGAAATTCGGATGATGACAATTTTATTCAAACTCCGCTTCCAGCCGTACGAAGTTTATGAAACTTGTAGAGAATGCTCGTGTCGCCAATCGAGAGCACTCCTGCAAGTTTGAAGAAGATCGTACGGTCGGTTCAGATTTCTCAATGAACTTACATGCAGCTACGGTCGCTGAGCGGAAATTCGGATGATGACAATTTGTGTCTAACTCCGCTTCCAGCCATACGAAGTTTATGAAACTTGGAGAGAATGCTCGTGTCGCCAATCGAGAGCACTCCTGCAAGTTTGAAGAAGATCATACGGTCGATTCGCATTTCTCGATGAACTTACATACAGCTACGACGGGACTTGATCGCTGTCTGAAACTGCGTTGTAGATGACAATTTGTGTCTAACTCCCCTTCCAGCCGTGCGAAGTTTATGAAACTTATAGAGAATGCTCGTGACGCCAATCGAGAGCACTCCAGCAAGTTTGAAGATGATCGTACGGTCGGTTCAGATTTCTCGATGAACTTACATGCAGCTACGAAGTGACTTGGTCGCTGAGCGAAAATTCGGATGATGACAATTTTTTTCAAACTCCGCTTCCAGCCGTACGAAGTTTATGAAACTTGTACAGCATGCTCGTGTCGTCAATCGAGAGCACTCCTGCAGGTTGGAAGAAGATCGTACGGTCGGTTCGCATTTCTCGATGAACTTACATACAGCCACGACGGGACTTGGTCGCTGAGCGGAAACTGCGTTGTAGATGACAATTTGTGTCTAACTCCCCTTCCAGCCGTACGAAGTTTATGAAACTTGTAGAGAATGCTCGTGTCGCCAATCGAGAGTACTCCTGCAAGTGTGAAGATGATCGTACGGTCGGTTCAGATTTCTCGATGAACTTACATGCAGCTACGAAGGGACTTGGTCGCTGAGCGGAAATTCGGATGATGACAATTCGTCTCTAACTCCGCTTCCAGCCGTACGAAGTTTATGAAATTTGTAGAGAATGCTCGTGTCGCCAATCGAGAGCACTCCTGCAAATTTGAAGAAGATCGTACGGTCGGTTCGCATTTCTCGATGAACTTACATACAGCTACGACGGGACTTGGTCGCTGAGCGGAAATTCGGATGATGACAATTTGTGTCTCACTCCGCTTCCAGCCGTACGAAGTTTATGAAACTTGTACAGCATGCTCGTTTCGTCAATCGAGAGCACTCCTGCAAGTTTGAAGAAGATCTGACGGTCGGTTCACATTTCTCGATGAACTTACATGCAGCTACGTGGGGACTTGGTCGCTGAGCGGAAATTCGGATGATGACAATTTTTTTCAAACTCCCCTTTCAGCTGTACGAAGTTTATGAAACTTTTACAGCATGCTCGTGTCTCCAATCGAGAGCACTCCTGCAAGTTTGAAGAAGATCGTACGGTCGGTTCGCATTTCTCGATGAACTTACATACAGCTACGACGGTACTTGGTCGCTGAGCGGAACCTGCGTTGTAGATGACAATTTGTGTCTAACACCCCTTCCAGCCGTACGAAGTTTATGAAACTTGTAGAGAATGCTCGTGTCGCCAATCGAGAGCACTCCTGCAAGTTTGAAGAAGATCGTATGTTCGGTTCGCATTTCTCGATAAACTTACATGCAGCTACAAAGGGACTTGGTCGCTGAGCGGAAATTCGGATGATGACAATTTTTTTCAAACTCCGCTTCCAGCCGTACGAAGTTTATGAAACTTGTACAGCATGCTCGTTTCGTCAATCGAGAGCACTCCTGCAAGTTTGAAGAAGATCTGACGGTCGGTTCACATTTCTCGATGAACTTACATGCAGCTACGACGGGACTTAGTCGCTGAACTGGAACTATCCAGTACTGCGTTGTAGATGACAATTTGTGTCTAACTCCCCTTCCAGCCGTACGGAGTTTATGAAACTTGTACAGAATGCTCGTGTCGCCAATCGAGAGCACTCCTGCAAGTTTGAAGATGATCGTACGGTCGGTTCGCATTTCTCGATGAACTTACATACAGCTACGACGGTACTTGGTCGCTGAGCGGAAACTGCGTTGTAGATGACAATTTGTGTCTAACACCCCTTCCAGCCGTACGAAGTTTATGAAACTTGTAGAGAATGCTCGTGTCGCCAATCGAGAGCACTCCTGCAAGTTTGAAGAAGATCGTACGGTCGGTTCGCATTTCTCGATGAACTTACATGCAGCTACGAAGGGATTTGGTCGCTGAGCGGAAACAGCGTTGTAGATGACAATTTGTGTCTAACTCCCCTTCCAGCCGTGCGAAGTTTATGAAACTTATAGAGAATGCTCGTGACGCCAATCGAGAGCACTCCTGCAAGTTTGAAGAAGATCGTACGGTCGGTTAACATTTCTCGATGAACTTACATGCACCTACGACGGGACTTAGTCGCTGAACCGGAACTATCCAGTACTGCGTTGTAGATGACAATTTGTGTCTAACGCCCCTTCCAGCCGTACGAAGTTTATGAAACTTGTAGAGAGTGCTCGTGTCGCCAATCGAGAGCACTCCTGCAAGTTTGAAGATGATCGTATGGTCGGTTCAGATTTCTCGATGAACGTACATGCAGCTACAAATGGACTTGGTCGCTGAGCGGAAATTCGGATGATGACAATTTTATTCAAACTCCGCTTCCAGCCGTACGAAGTTTATGAAACTTGTAGAGAATGCTCGTGTCGCCAATCGAGAGCACTCCTGCAAGTTTGAAGAAGATCGTACCGTCGGTTCAGATTTCTCAATGAACTTACATGCAGCTACGGTCGCTGAGCGGAAATTCGGATGATGACAATTTGTGTCTAACTCCGCTTCCAGCCGTACGAAGTTTACGAAACTTGGAGAGAATGCTCGTGTCGCCAATCGAGAGCACTCCTGCAAGTTTGAAGAAGATCATACGGTCGATTCGCATTTCTCGATGAACTTACATACAGCTACGACGGACTTGATCGATGTCTGAAACTGCGTTGTAGATGACAATTTGTGTCTAACTCCCCTTCCAGCCGTGCGAAGTTTATGAAACTTATAGAGAATGCTCGTGACGCCAATCGAGAGCACTCCAGCAACTTTGAAGATGATCGTACGGTCGGTTCAGATTTCTCGATGAACTTACATGCAGCTACGAAGTGACTTGGTCGCTGAGCGGAAATTCGGATGATGACAATTTGTGTCTCACTCCGCTTCCAGCCGTACGAAGTTTATGAAACTTGTAGAGAATGCTCGTGTCGCCAATCGAGAGCACTCCTGCAAGTTTGAAGAAGATCGTACGGTCGGTTCGCATTTCTCGATGAACTTACATACAGCTACGACGGGACTTGTTCGCTGAGCGGAAACTGCGTTGTAGATGACAATTTGCGTCTAACTCCGCTTCCAGCCGTACGAAGTTTATGAAACTTGTAGAGAATGCTCGTTTCGCCAATCGAGAGCTCTCCTGCAAGTTGAAGATGATCGTATGGTCGGTTCAGATTTCTCGATGAACTTACATGCAGCTACGAAGGGACTTGGTCGCTGAGCGGAAATTCGGATGATGACAATTTGTGTCTAACTCCGCTTCCAGCCGTACGAAGTTTATGAAACTTGTAGAGAATGCTCGTGTCGCCAATCGAGAGCACTCCTGCAAGTTTGAAGAAGATCGTACGGTCGGTTCGCATTTCTCGATGAACTTACATGCCGCTACGAAGGGATTTGGTCGCTGAGCGGAAACTGCGTTGTAGATGACAATTTGTGTCTAACTCCCCATCCAGCCTTGCGAAGTTTATGAAACTTATAGAGAATGCTGGTGACGCCAATCGAGTGCACTCCTGCAAGTTTGAAGAAGATCGTACGGTCGGTTAACATTTCTCGATGAACTTACATGCACCTACGACGGGACTTAGTCGCTGAACCGGAACTATCCAGTACTGCGTTGTAGATGACAATTTGTGTCTAACGCCCCTACCAGCCGTACGAAGTTTATGAAACTTGTAGAGAGTGCTCGTGTCGCCAATCGAGAGCACTCCTGCAAGTTTGAAGATGATCGTATGGTCGGTTCAGATTTCTCGATGAACGTACATGCAGCTACAAATGGACTTGGTCGCTGAGCGGAAATTCGGATGATGACAATTTTATTCAAACTCCGCTTCCAGCCGTACGAAGTTTATGAAACTTGTAGAGAATGCTCGCGTCGCCAATCGAGAGCACTCCTGCAAGTTTGAAGAAGATCGTACGGTCGGTTCAGATTTCTCAATGAACTTACATGCAGCTACGGTCGCTGAGCGGAAATTCGGATGATGACAATTTGTGTCTAACTCCGCTTCCAGCCATACGAAGTTTATGAAACTTGGAGAGAATGCTCGTGTCGCCAATCGAGAGCACTCCTGCAAGTTTGAAGAAGATCATACGGTCGATTCGCATTTCTCGATGAACTTACATACAGCTACGACGGGACTTGATCGCTGTCTGAAACTGCGTTGTAGATGACAATTTGTGTCTAACTCCCCTTCCAGCCGTGCGAAGTTTATGAAACTTATAGAGAATGCTCGTGACGCCAATCGAGAGCACTCCAGCAAGTTTGAAGATGATCGTACGGTCGGTTCAGATTTCTCGATGAACTTACATGCAGCTACGAAGTGACTTGGTCGCTGAGCGAAAATTCGGATGATGACAATTTTTTTCAAACTCCGCTTCCAGCCGTACGAAGTTTATGAAACTTGTACAGCATGCTCGTGTCGCCAATCGAGAGCACTCCTGCAAGTTTGAAGAAGATCGTATGTTCGGTTCGCATTTCTCGATAAACTTACATACAGCTACGACGGTACTTGGTCGCTGAGCGGAAACTGCGTTGTAGATGACAATTTGTGTCTAACACCCCTTCCAGCCGTACGAAGTTTATGAAACTTGTAGAGAATGCTCGTGTCGCCAATCGAGAGCACTCCTGCAAGTTTGAAGAAGATCTGACGGTCGGTTCGCATTTCTCGATGAACTTACATGCAGCTACGAAGGGATTTGGTCGCTGAGCGGAAACTGCGTTGTAGATGACAATTTCTGTCTAACTCCCCTTCCAGCCGTGCGAAGTTTATGAAACTTATAGAGAATGCTCGTGACGCCAATCGAGAGCACTCCTGCAAGTTTGAAGAAGATCGTACGGTCGGTTAACATTTCTCGATGAACTTACATGCACCTACGACGGGACTTAGTCGCTGAACCGGAACTATCCAGTACTGCGTTGTAGATGACAATTTGTGTCTAACGCCCCTTCCAGCCGTACGAAGTTTATGAAACTTGTAGAGAGTGCTCGTGTCGCCAATCGAGAGCACTCCTGCAAGTTTGAAGATGATCGTATGGTCGGTTCAGATTTCTCGATGAACGTACATGCAGCTACAAATGGACTTGGTCGCTGAGCGGAAATTCGGATGATGACAATTTTATTCAAACTCCGCTTCCAGCCGTACGAAGTTTATGAAACTTGTAGAGAATGCTCGTGTCGCCAATCGAGAGCACTCCTGCAAGTTTGAAGAAGATCGTACCGTCGGTTCAGATTTCTCAATGAACTTACATGCAGCTACGGTCGCTGAGCGGAAATTCGGATGATGACAATTTGTGTCTAACTCCGCTTCCAGCCGTACGAAGTTTACGAAACTTGGAGAGAATGCTCGTGTCGCCAATCGAGAGCACTCCTGCAAGTTTGAAGAAGATCATACGGTCGATTCGCATTTCTCGATGAACTTACATACAGCTACGACGGACTTGATCGCTGTCTGAAACTGCGTTGTAGATGACAATTTGTGTCTAACTCCCCTTCCAACCGTGCGAAGTTTATGAAACTTATAGAGAATGCTCGTGACGCCAATCGAGAGCACTCCAGCAACTTTGAAGATGATCGTACGGTCGGTTCAGATTTCTCGATGAACTTACATGCAGCTACGAAGTGACTTGGTCGCTGAGCGGAAATTCGGATGATGACAATTTGTGTCTCACTCCGCTTCCAGCCGTACGAAGTTTATGAAACTTGTAGAGAATGCTCGTGTCGCCAATCGAGAGCACTCCTGCAAGTTTGAAGAAGATCGTACGGTCGGTTCGCATTTCTCGATGAACTTACATACAGCTACGACGGGACTTGTTCGCTGAGCGGAAACTGCGTTGTAGATGACAATTTGCGTCTAACTCCGCTTCCAGCCGTACGAAGTTTATGAAACTTGTAGAGAATGCTCGTGTCGCCAATCGAGAGCACTTCTGCCAGTTTGAAGAAGATCGTATGGTCGATTCGCATTTCTCGATGAACTTACATATAGCTACGACGGGACTTGCTGGCTGAGCGGAAATTCGGATGATGACAAATTGTGTCTCACTCCGCTTCCAGCCGTACGAAGTTTATGAAACTTGTAGAGAATGCTCGTGTCGCCAATCGAGAGCACTCGTGCAAGTTTGAAGAAGATCGTACGGTCGGTTCGCATTTCTCGATGAACTTACATATAGCTACGACGGGACTTGCTCGCTGAGCGGAAATTCGGATGATGACAATTTGTGTCTAACTCCCCTTCCAGCCGTACGAAGTTTATGAAACTTGTAGAGAATGCTCGAGCCGCCAATCGAGAGCACTCCTGCAAGTTTGAAGAAGATCGTACGGTCGGTTAACATTTCTCGATGAACTTACATGCACCTACGACGGGACTTAGTCGCTGAACGGGAACTATCCAGTACTGCGTTGTAGATGACAATTTGTGTCTAGCTCCCCTTCCAGCCGTACGAAGTTTATGAAACTTGTAGAGAATGCTCGTGTCGCCAATCGAGAGCACTCCTGCAAGTTGAAGATGATCGTATGGTCGGTTCAGATTTCTCGATGAACTTACATGCAGCTACGAAGGGACTTGGTCGCTGAGCGGAAATTCGGATGATGACAATTTGTGTCTAACTCCGCTTCCAGCCGTACGAAGTTTATGAAACTTGTAGAGAATGCTCGTGTCGCCAATCGAGAGCACTCCTGCAAGTGTGAAGATGATCGTATGGTCGGTTCAGATTTCTCGATGAACTTACATGCAGCTACAAAGGGACTTGGTCGCTGAGCGGAAATTCGGATGATGACAATTTTTTTCAAACTCCTCTTCCAGCCGTACGAAGTTTATGAAACTTGTACAGCATGCTCGTGTCGTCAATCGAGAGCACTCCTGCAAGTTTGAAGAAGATCTGACGGTCGGTTCACATTTCTCGATGAACTTACATGCAGCTACGACGGGACTTAGTCGCTGAACGGGAACTATCCAGTACTGCGTTGTAGATGACAATTTGTGTCTAACTCCCCTTCCAGCCGTACGAAGTTTATGAAACTTGTACAGAATGCTCGTGTCGCCAATCGAGAGCACCCCTGCAAGTTTGAAGATGATCGTACGGTCGGTTCCGATTTCTCGATGAACTTACATGCAGCTACGTGGGGACTTGGTCGTTGAGCGGAAATTCGGATCATGACAATTTTTTTCAAACTCCCCTTCCAGCTGTACGAAGTTTATGAAACTTTTACAGCATGCTCGTGTCTCCAATAGAGAGCACTCCTACAAGTTTGAAGAAGATCGTACGGTCGGTTCGCATTTCTCGATGAACTTACATACAGCTACGACGGGACTTGATCGCTGTCTGAAACTGCGTTGTAGATGACAATTTGTGTCTAACTCCCCTTCCAGCCGTGCGAAGTTTATGAAACTTATAGAGAATGCTCGTGACGCCAATCGAGAGCACTCCAGCAAGTTTGAAGATGATCGTACGGTCGGTTCAGATTTCTCGATGAACTTACATGCAGCTACGAAGTGACTTGGTCGCTGAGCGAAAATTCGGATGATGACAATTTTTTTCAAACTCCGCTTCCAGCCGTACGAAGTTTATGAAACTTGTACAGCATGCTCGTGTCGTCAATCGAGAGCACTCCTGCAGGTTGGAAGAAGATCGTACGGTCGGTTCGCATTTCTCGATGAACTTACATACAGCCACGACGGGACTTGGTCGCTGAGCGGAAACTGCGTTGTAGATGACAATTTGTGTCTAACTCCCCTTCCAGCCGTACGAAGTTTATGAAACTTGTAGAGAATGCTCGTGTCGCCAATCGAGAGTACTCCTGCAAGTGTGAAGATGATCGTACGGTCGGTTCAGATTTCTCGATGAACTTACATGCAGCTACGAAGGGACTTGGTCGCTGAGCGGAAATTCGGATGATGACAATTCGTCTCTAACTCCGCTTCCAGCCGTACGAAGTTTATGAAATTTGTAGAGAATGCTCGTGTCGCCAATCGAGAGCACTCCTGCAAATTTGAAGAAGATCGTACGGTCGGTTCGCATTTCTCGATGAACTTACATACAGCTACGACGGGACTTGGTCGCTGAGCGGAAATTCGGATGATGACAATTTGTGTCTCACTCCGCTTCCAGCCGTACGAAGTTTATGAAACTTGTACAGCATGCTCGTTTCGTCAATCGAGAGCACTCCTGCAAGTTTGAAGAAGATCTGACGGTCGGTTCACATTTCTCGATGAACTTACATGCAGCTACGTGGGGACTTGGTCGCTGAGCGGAAATTCGGATGATGACAATTTTTTTCAAACTCCCCTTTCAGCTGTACGAAGTTTATGAAACTTTTACAGCATGCTCGTGTCTCCAATCGAGAGCACTCCTGCAAGTTTGAAGAAGATCGTACGGTCGGTTCGCATTTCTCGATGAACTTACATACAGCTACGACGGTACTTGGTCGCTGAGCGGAAACTGCGTTGTAGATGACAATTTGTGTCTAACACCCCTTCCAGCCGTACGAAGTTTATGAAACTTGTAGAGAATGCTCGTGTCGCCAATCGAGAGCACTCCTGCAAGTTTGAAGAAGATCGTATGTTCGGTTCGCATTTCTCGATAAACTTACATGCAGCTACAAAGGGACTTGGTCGCTGAGCGGAAATTCGGATGATGACAATTTTTTTCAAACTCCGCTTCCAGCCGTACGGAGTTTATGAAACTTGTACAGCATGCTCGTTTCGTCAATCGAGAGCACTCCTGCAAGTTTGAAGAAGATCTGACGGTCGGTTCACATTTCTCGATGAACTTACATGCAGCTACGACGGGACTTAGTCGCTGAACTGGAACTATCCAGTACTGCGTTGTAGATGACAATTTGTGTCTAACTCCCCTTCCAGCCGTACGGAGTTTATGAAACTTGTACAGAATGCTCGTGTCGCCAATCGAGAGCACTCCTGCAAGTTTGAAGATGATCGTACGGTCGGTTCGCATTTCTCGATGAACTTACATACAGCTACGACGGTACTTGGTCGCTGAGCGGAAACTGCGTTGTAGATGACAATTTGTGTCTAACACCCCTTCCAGCCGTACGAAGTTTATGAAACTTGTAGAGAATGCTCGTGTCGCCAATCGAGAGCACTCCTGCAAGTTTGAAGAAGATCTGACGGTCGGTTCGCATTTCTCGATGAACTTACATGCAGCTACGAAGGGATTTGGTCGCTGAGCGGAAACTGCGTTGTAGATGACAATTTCTGTCTAACTCCCCTTCCAGCCGTGCGAAGTTTATGAAACTTATAGAGAATGCTCGTGACGCCAATCGAGAGCACTCCTGCAAGTTTGAAGAAGATCGTACGGTCGGTTAACATTTCTCGATGAACTTACATGCACCTACGACGGGACTTAGTCGCTGAACCGGAACTATCCAGTACTGCGTTGTAGATGACAATTTGTGTCTAACGCCCCTTCCAGCCGTACGAAGTTTATGAAACTTGTAGAGAGTGCTCGTGTCGCCAATCGAGAGCACTCCTGCAAGTTTGAAGATGATCGTATGGTCGGTTCAGATTTCTCGATGAACGTACATGCAGCTACAAATGGACTTGGTCGCTGAGCGGAAATTCGGATGATGACAATTTTATTCAAACTCCGCTTCCAGCCGTACGAAGTTTATGAAACTTGTAGAGAATGCTCGTGTCGCCAATCGAGAGCACTCCTGCAAGTTTGAAGAAGATCGTACCGTCGGTTCAGATTTCTCAATGAACTTACATGCAGCTACGGTCGCTGAGCGGAAATTCGGATGATGACAATTTGTGTCTAACTCCGCTTCCAGCCGTACGAAGTTTACGAAACTTGGAGAGAATGCTCGTGTCGCCAATCGAGAGCACTCCTGCAAGTTTGAAGAAGATCATACGGTCGATTCGCATTTCTCGATGAACTTACATACAGCTACGACGGACTTGATCGCTGTCTGAAACTGCGTTGTAGATGACAATTTGTGTCTAACTCCCCTTCCAGCCGTGCGAAGTTTATGAAACTTATAGAGAATGCTCGTGACGCCAATCGAGAGCACTCCAGCAACTTTGAAGATGATCGTACGGTCGGTTCAGATTTCTCGATGAACTTACATGCAGCTACGAAGTGACTTGGTCGCTGAGCGGAAATTCGGATGATGACAATTTGTGTCTCACTCCGCTTCCAGCCGTACGAAGTTTATGAAACTTGTAGAGAATGCTCGTGTCGCCAATCGAGAGCACTCCTGCAAGTTTGAAGAAGATCGTACGGTCGGTTCGCATTTCTCGATGAACTTACATACAGCTACGACGGTACTTGGTCGCTGAGCGGAAACTGCGTTGTAGATGACAATTTGTGTCTAACACCCCTTCCAGCCGTACGAAGTTTATGAAACTTGTAGAGAATGCTCGTGTCGCCAATCGAGAGCACTCCTGCAAGTTTGAAGAAGATCGTATGTTCGGTTCGCATTTCTCGATAAACTTACATGCAGCTACAAAGGGACTTGGTCGCTGAGCGGAAATTCGGATGATGACAATTTTTTTCAAACTCCGCTTCCAGCCGTACGGAGTTTATGAAACTTGTACAGCATGCTCGTTTCGTCAATCGAGAGCACTCCTGCAAGTTTGAAGAAGATCTGACGGTCGGTTCACATTTCTCGATGAACTTACATGCAGCTACGACGGGACTTAGTCGCTGAACTGGAACTATCCAGTACTGCGTTGTAGATGACAATTTGTGTCTAACTCCCCTTCCAGCCGTACCGAGTTTATGAAACTTGTACAGAATGCTCGTGTCGCCAATCGAGAGCACTCCTGCAAGTTTGAAGATGATCGTACGGTCGGTTCGCATTTCTCGATGAACTTACATGCAGCTACGAAGGGATTTGGTCGCTGAGCGGAAACTGCGTTGTAGATGACAATTTCTGCCTAACTCCCCTTCCAGCCGTGCGAAGTTTATGAAACTTATAGAGAATGCTCGTGACGCCAATCGAGAGCACTCCTGCAAGTTTGAAGAAGATCGTACGGTCGGTTAACATTTCTCGATGAACTTACATGCACCTACGACGGGACTTAGTCGCTGAACCGGAACTATCCAGTACTGCGTTGTAGATGACAATTTGTGTCTAACGCCCCTTCCAGCCGTACGAAGTTTATGAAACTTGTAGAGAGTGCTCGTGTCGCCAATCGAGAGCACTCCTGCAAGTTTGAAGATGATCGTATGGTCGGTTCAGATTTCTCGATGAACGTACATGCAGCTACAAATGGACTTGGTCGCTGAGCGGAAATTCGGATGATGACAATTTTATTCAAACTCCGCTTCCAGCCGTACGAAGTTTATGAAACTTGTAGAGAATGCTCGTGTCGCCAATCGAGAGCACTCCTGCAAGTTTGAAGAAGATCGTACCGTCGGTTCAGATTTCTCAATGAACTTACATGCAGCTACGGTCGCTGAGCGGAAATTCGGATGATGACAATTTGTGTCTAACTCCGCTTCCAGCCGTACGAAGTTTACGAAACTTGGAGAGAATGCTCGTGTCGCCAATCGAGAGCACTCCTGCAAGTTTGAAGAAGATCATACGGTCGATTCGCATTTCTCGATGAACTTACATACAGCTACGACGGACTTGATCGCTGTCTGAAACTGCGTTGTAGATGACAATTTGTGTCTAACTCCCCTTCCAGCCGTGCGAAGTTTATGAAACTTATAGAGAATGCTCGTGACGCCAATCGAGAGCACTCCAGCAACTTTGAAGATGATCGTACGGTCGGTTCAGATTTCTCGATGAACTTACATGCAGCTACGAAGTGACTTGGTCGCTGAGCGGAAATTCGGATGATGACAATTTGTGTCTCACTCCGCTTCCAGCCGTACGAAGTTTATGAAACTTGTAGAGAATGCTCGTGTCGCCAATCGAGAGCACTCCTGCAAGTTTGAAGAAGATCGTACGGTCGGTTCGCATTTCTCGATGAACTTACATACAGCTACGACGGGACTTGTTCGCTGAGCGGAAACTGCGTTGTAGATGACAATTTGCGTCTAACTCCGCTTCCAGCCGTACGAAGTTTATGAAACTTGTAGAGAATGCTCGTGTCGCCAATCGAGAGCACTTCTGCCAGTTTGAAGAAGATCGTATGGTCGATTCGCATTTCTCGATGAACTTACATATAGCTACGACGGGACTTGCTGGCTGAGCGGAAATTCGGATGATGACAAATTGTGTCTCACTCCGCTTCCAGCCGTACGAAGTTTATGAAACTTGTAGAGAATGCTCGTGTCGCCAATCGAGAGCACTCGTGCAAGTTTGAAGAAGATCGTACGGTCGGTTCGCATTTCTCGATGAACTTACATATAGCTACGACGGGACTTGCTCGCTGAGCGGAAATTCGGATGATGACAATTTGTGTCTAACTCCCCTTCCAGCCGTACGAAGTTTATGAAACTTGTAGAGAATGCTCGAGCCGCCAATCGAGAGCACTCCTGCAAGTTTGAAGAAGATCGTACGGTCGGTTAACATTTCTCGATGAACTTACATGCACCTACGACGGGACTTAGTCGCTGAACGGGAACTATCCAGTACTGCGTTGTAGATGACAATTTGTGTCTAGCTCCCCTTCCAGCCGTACGAAGTTTATGAAACTTGTAGAGAATGCTCGTGTCGCCAATCGAGAGCACTCCTGCAAGTTGAAGATGATCGTATGGTCGGTTCAGATTTCTCGATGAACTTACATGCAGCTACGAAGGGACTTGGTCGCTGAGCGGAAATTCGGATGATGACAATTTGTGTCTAACTCCGCTTCCAGCCGTACGAAGTTTATGAAACTTGTAGAGAATGCTCGTGTCGCCAATCGAGAGCACTCCTGCAAGTGTGAAGATGATCGTATGGTCGGTTCAGATTTCTCGATGAACTTACATGCAGCTACAAAGGGACTTGGTCGCTGAGCGGAAATTCGGATGATGACAATTTTTTTCAAACTCCTCTTCCAGCCGTACGAAGTTTATGAAACTTGTACAGCATGCTCGTGTCGTCAATCGAGAGCACTCCTGCAAGTTTGAAGAAGATCTGACGGTCGGTTCACATTTCTCGATGAACTTACATGCAGCTACGACGGGACTTAGTCGCTGAACGGGAACTATCCAGTACTGCGTTGTAGATGACAATTTGTGTCTAACTCCCCTTCCAGCCGTACGAAGTTTATGAAACTTGTACAGAATGCTCGTGTCGCCAATCGAGAGCACCCCTGCAAGTTTGAAGATGATCGTACGGTCGGTTCCGATTTCTCGATGAACTTACATGCAGCTACGTGGGGACTTGGTCGTTGAGCGGAAATTCGGATCATGACAATTTTTTTCAAACTCCCCTTCCAGCTGTACGAAGTTTATGAAACTTTTACAGCATGCTCGTGTCTCCAATAGAGAGCACTCCTACAAGTTTGAAGAAGATCGTACGGTCGGTTCGCATTTCTCGATGAACTTACATACAGCTACGACGGGACTTGGTCGCTGAGCGGAAACTGCGTTGTAGATGACAATTTGTGTCTAACACCCCTTCCAGCCGTACGAAGTTTATGAAAATTGTAGAGAATGCTCGTGTCGCCAATCGAGAGCACTCCTGCAAGTTTGAAGAAGATCGTACGGTCGGTTCGCATTTCTCGATGAACTTACATATAGCTACGACGGGACTTGCTCGCTGAGCGGAAATTCGGATGATGACAATTTGTGTCTCACTCCGCTTCCAGCCGTACGAAGTTTATGAAACTTGTAGAGAATGCTCGTGTCGCCAATCGAGAGCACTCCTGCAAGTTTGAAGAAGATTGTACGGTCGGTTCGCATTTCTCGATGAACTTATATACAGCTACGACGGGACTTGGTCGCTGAGCGGAAACTGCGTTGTAGATGACAATTTGTTTCTAACTCCGCTTCCAGCCGTACGAAGTTTATGAAACTTGTAGAGAATGCTCGTGTCGCCAATCGAGAGCACTCCTGCAAGTTTGAAGAAGATCGTACGGTCGGTTCGCATTTCTCGATGAACTTACATGCCGCTACGAAGGGATTTGGTCGCTGAGCGGAAACTGCGTTGTAGATGACAATTTGTGTCTAACTCCCCATCCAGCCTTGCGAAGTTTATGAAACTTATAGAGAATGCTGGTGACGCCAATCGAGAGCACTCCTGCAAGTTTGAAGAAGATCGTACGGTCGGTTAACATTTCTCGATGAACTTACATGCACCTACGACGGGACTTAGTCGCTGAACCGGAACTATCCAGTACTGCGTTGTAGATGACAATTTGTGTCTAACGCCCCTACCAGCCGTACGAAGTTTATGAAACTTGTAGAGAGTGCTCGTGTCGCCAATCGAGAGCACTCCTGCAAGTTTGAAGATGATCGTATGGTCGGTTCAGATTTCTCGATGAACGTACATGCAGCTACAAATGGACTTGGTCGCTGAGCGGAAATTCGGATGATGACAATTTTATTCAAACTCCGCTTCCAGCCGTACGAAGTTTATGAAACTTGTAGAGAATGCTCGTGTCGCCAATCGAGAGCACTCCTGCAAGTTTGAAGAAGATCGTACGGTCGGTTCAGATTTCTCAATGAACTTACATGCAGCTACGGTCGCTGAGCGGAAATTCGGATGATGACAATTTGTGTCTAACTCCGCTTCCAGCCATACGAAGTTTATGAAACTTGGAGAGAATGCTCGTGTCGCCAATCGAGAGCACTCCTGCAAGTTTGAAGAAGATCATACGGTCGATTCGCATTTCTCGATGAACTTACATACAGCTACGACGGGACTTGATCGCTGTCTGAAACTGCGTTGTAGATGACAATTTGTGTCTAACTCCCCTTCCAGCCGTGCGAAGTTTATGAAACTTATAGAGAATGCTCGTGACGCCAATCGAGAGCACTCCAGCAAGTTTGAAGATGATCGTACGGTCGGTTCAGATTTCTCGATGAACTTACATGCAGCTACGAAGTGACTTGGTCGCTGAGCGAAAATTCGGATGATGACAATTTTTTTCAAACTCCGCTTCCAGCCGTCCGAAGTTTATGAAACTTGTACAGCATGCTCGTGTCGTCAATCGAGAGCACTCCTGCAGGTTGGAAGAAGATCGTACGGTCGGTTCGCATTTCTCGATGAACTTACATACAGCCACGACGGGACTTGGTCGCTGAGCGGAAACTGCGTTGTAGATGACAATTTGTGTCTAACTCCCCTTCCAGCCGTACGAAGTTTATGAAACTTGTAGAGAATGCTCGTGTCGCCAATCGAGAGTACTCCTGCAAGTGTGAAGATGATCGTACGGTCGGTTCAGATTTCTCGATGAACTTACATGCAGCTACGAAGGGACTTGGTCGCTGAGCGGAAATTCGGATGATGACAATTCGTCTCTAACTCCGCTTCCAGCCGTACGAAGTTTATGAAATTTGTAGAGAATGCTCGTGTCGCCAATCGAGAGCACTCCTGCAAATTTGAAGAAGATCGTACGGTCGGTTCGCATTTCTCGATGAACTTACATACAGCTACGACGGGACTTGGTCGCTGAGCGGAAATTCGGATGATGACAATTTGTGTCTCACTCCGCTTCCAGCCGTACGAAGTTTATGAAACTTGTACAGCATGCTCGTTTCGTCAATCGAGAGCACTCCTGCAAGTTTGAAGAAGATCTGACGGTCGGTTCACATTTCTCGATGAACTTACATGCAGCTACGTGGGGACTTGGTCGCTGAGCGGAAATTCGGATGATGACAATTTTTTTCAAACTCCCCTTTCAGCTGTACGAAGTTTATGAAACTTTTACAGCATGCTCGTGTCTCCAATCGAGAGCACTCCTGCAAGTTTGAAGAAGATCGTACGGTCGGTTCGCATTTCTCGATGAACTTACGTACAGCTACGACGGTACTTGGTCGCTGAGCGGAAACTGCGTTGTAGATGACAATTTGTGTCTAACACCCCTTCCAGCCGTACGAAGTTTATGAAACTTGTAGAGAATGCTCGTGTCGCCAATCGAGAGCACTCCTGCAAGTTTGAAGAAGATCGTATGTTCGGTTCGCATTTCTCGATAAACTTACATGCAGCTACAAAGGGACTTGGTCGCTGAGCGGAAATTCGGATGATGACAATTTTTTTCAAACTCCGCTTCCAGCCGTACGAAGTTTATGAAACTTGTACAGCATGCTCGTTTCGTCAATCGAGAGCACTCCTGCAAGTTTGAAGAAGATCTGACGGTCGGTTCACATTTCTCGATGAACTTACATGCAGCTACGACGGGACTTAGTCGCTGAACTGGAACTATCCAGTACTGCGTTGTAGATGACAATTTGTGTCTAACTCCCCTTCCAGCCGTACGGAGTTTATGAAACTTGTACAGAATGCTCGTGTCGCCAATCGAGAGCACTCCTGCAAGTTTGAAGATGATCGTACGGTCGGTTCGCATTTCTCGATGAACTTACATACAGCTACGACGGTACTTGGTCGCTGAGCGGAAACTGCGTTGTAGATGACAATTTGTGTCTAACACCCCTTCCAGCCGTACGAAGTTTATGAAACTTGTAGAGAATGCTCGTGTCGCCAATCGAGAGCACTCCTGCAAGTTTGAAGAAGATCTGACGGTCGGTTCGCATTTCTCGATGAACTTACATGCAGCTACGAAGGGATTTGGTCGCTGAGCGGAAACTGCGTTGTAGATGACAATTTCTGTCTAACTCCCCTTCCAGCCGTGCGAAGTTTATGAAACTTATAGAGAATGCTCGTGACGCCAATCGAGAGCACTCCTGCAAGTTTGAAGAAGATCGTACGGTCGGTTAACATTTCTCGATGAACTTACATGCACCTACGACGGGACTTAGTCGCTGAACCGGAACTATCCAGTACTGCGTTGTAGATGACAATTTGTGTCTAACGCCCCTTCCAGCCGTACGAAGTTTATGAAACTTGTAGAGAGTGCTCGTGTCGCCAATCGAGAGCACTCCTGCAAGTTTGAAGATGATCGTATGGTCGGTTCAGATTTCTCGATGAACGTACATGCAGCTACAAATGGACTTGGTCGCTGAGCGGAAATTCGGATGATGACAATTTTATTCAAACTCCGCTTCCAGCCGTACGAAGTTTATGAAACTTGTAGAGAATGCTCGTGTCGCCAATCGAGAGCACTCCTGCAAGTTTGAAGAAGATCGTACCGTCGGTTCAGATTTCTCAATGAACTTACATGCAGCTACGGTCGCTGAGCGGAAATTCGGATGATGACAATTTGTGTCTAACTCCGCTTCCAGCCGTACGAAGTTTACGAAACTTGGAGAGAATGCTCGTGTCGCCAATCGAGAGCACTCCTGCAAGTTTGAAGAAGATCATACGGTCGATTCGCATTTCTCGATGAACTTACATACAGCTACGACGGACTTGATCGCTGTCTGAAACTGCGTTGTAGATGACAATTTGTGTCTAACTCCCCTTCCAACCGTGCGAAGTTTATGAAACTTATAGAGAATGCTCGTGACGCCAATCGAGAGCACTCCAGCAACTTTGAAGATGATCGTACGGTCGGTTCAGATTTCTCGATGAACTTACATGCAGCTACGAAGTGACTTGGTCGCTGAGCGGAAATTCGGATGATGACAATTTGTGTCTCACTCCGCTTCCAGCCGTACGAAGTTTATGAAACTTGTAGAGAATGCTCGTGTCGCCAATCGAGAGCACTCCTGCAAGTTTGAAGAAGATCGTACGGTCGGTTCGCATTTCTCGATGAACTTACATACAGCTACGACGGGACTTGTTCGCTGAGCGGAAACTGCGTTGTAGATGACAATTTGCGTCTAACTCCGCTTCCAGCCGTACGAAGTTTATGAAACTTGTAGAGAATGCTCGTGTCGCCAATCGAGAGCACTTCTGCCAGTTTGAAGAAGATCGTATGGTCGATTCGCATTTCTCGATGAACTTACATATAGCTACGACGGGACTTGCTGGCTGAGCGGAAATTCGGATGATGACAAATTGTGTCTCACTCCGCTTCCAGCCGTACGAAGTTTATGAAACTTGTAGAGAATGCTCGTGTCGCCAATCCAGAGCACTCGTGCAAGTTTGAAGAAGATCGTACGGTCGGTTCGCATTTCTCGATGAACTTACATATAGCTACGACGGGACTTGCTCGCTGAGCGGAAATTCGGATGATGACAATTTGTGTCTAACTCCCCTTCCAGCCGTACGAAGTTTATGAAACTTGTAGAGAATGCTCGAGCCGCCAATCGAGAGCACTCCTGCAAGTTTGAAGAAGATCGTACGGTCGGTTAACATTTCTCGATGAACTTACATGCACCTACGACGGGACTTAGTCGCTGAACGGGAACTATCCAGTACTGCGTTGTAGATGACAATTTGTGTCTAGCTCCCCTTCCAGCCGTACGAAGTTTATGAAACTTGTAGAGAATGCTCGTGTCGCCAATCGAGAGCACTCCTGCAAGTTGAAGATGATCGTATGGTCGGTTCAGATTTCTCGATGAACTTACATGCAGCTACGAAGGGACTTGGTCGCTGAGCGGAAATTCGGATGATGACAATTTGTGTCTAACTCCGCTTCCAGCCGTACGAAGTTTATGAAACTTGTAGAGAATGCTCGTGTCGCCAATCGAGAGCACTCCTGCAAGTGTGAAGATGATCGTATGGTCGGTTCAGATTTCTCGATGAACTTACATGCAGCTACAAAGGGACTTGGTCGCTGAGCGGAAATTCGGATGATGACAATTTTTTTCAAACTCCTCTTCCAGCCGTACGAAGTTTATGAAACTTGTACAGCATGCTCGTGTCGTCAATCGAGAGCACTCCTGCAAGTTTGAAGAAGATCTGACGGTCGGTTCACATTTCTCGATGAACTTACATGCAGCTACGACGGGACTTAGTCGCTGAACGGGAACTATCCAGTACTGCGTTGTAGATGACAATTTGTGTCTAACTCCCCTTCCAGCCGTACGAAGTTTATGAAACTTGTACAGAATGCTCGTGTCGCCAATCGAGAGCACCCCTGCAAGTTTGAAGATGATCGTACGGTCGGTTCCGATTTCTCGATGAACTTACATGCAGCTACGTGGGGACTTGGTCGTTGAGCGGAAATTCGGATCATGACAATTTTTTTCAAACTCCCCTTCCAGCTGTACGAAGTTTATGAAACTTTTACAGCATGCTCGTGTCTCCAATAGAGAGCACTCCCACAAGTTTGAAGAAGATCGTACGGTCGGTTCGCATTTCTCGATGAACTTACATACAGCTACGACGGGACTTGATCGCTGTCTGAAACTGCGTTGTAGATGACAATTTGTGTCTAACTCCCCTTCCAGCCGTGCGAAGTTTATGAAACTTATAGAGAATGCTCGTGACGCCAATCGAGAGCACTCCAGCAAGTTTGAAGATGATCGTACGGTCGGTTCAGATTTCTCGATGAACTTACATGCAGCTACGAAGTGACTTGGTCGCTGAGCGAAAATTCGGATGATGACAATTTTTTTCAAACTCCGCTTCCAGCCGTACGAAGTTTATGAAACTTGTACAGCATGCTCGTGTCGTCAATCGAGAGCACTCCTGCAGGTTGGAAGAAGATCGTACGGTCGGTTCGCATTTCTCGATGAACTTACATACAGCCACGACGGGACTTGGTCGCTGAGCGGAAACTGCGTTGTAGATGACAATTTGTGTCTAACTCCCCTTCCAGCCGTACGAAGTTTATGAAACTTGTAGAGAATGCTCGTGTCGCCAATCGAGAGTACTCCTGCAAGTGTGAAGATGATCGTACGGTCGGTTCAGATTTCTCGATGAACTTACATGCAGCTACGAAGGGACTTGGTCGCTGAGCGGAAATTCGGATGATGACAATTCGTCTCTAACTCCGCTTCCAGCCGTACGAAGTTTATGAAATTTGTAGAGAATGCTCGTGTCGCCAATCGAGAGCACTCCTGCAAATTTGAAGAAGATCGTACGGTCGGTTCGCATTTCTCGATGAACTTACATACAGCTACGACGGGACTTGGTCGCTGAGCGGAAATTCGGATGATGACAATTTGTGTCTCACTCCGCTTCCAGCCGTACGAAGTTTATGAAACTTGTACAGCATGCTCGTTTCGTCAATCGAGAGCACTCCTGCAAGTTTGAAGAAGATCTGACGGTCGGTTCACATTTCTCGATGAACTTACATGCAGCTACGTGGGGACTTGGTCGCTGAGCGGAAATTCGGATGATGACAATTTTTTTCAAACTCCCCTTTCAGCTGTACGAAGTTTATGAAACTTTTACAGCATGCTCGTGTCTCCAATCGAGAGCACTCCTGCAAGTTTGAAGAAGATCGTACGGTCGGTTCGCATTTCTCGATGAACTTACATACAGCTACGACGGTACTTGGTCGCTGAGCGGAAACTGCGTTGTAGATGACAATTTGTGTCTAACACCCCTTCCAGCCGTACGAAGTTTATGAAACTTGTAGAGAATGCTCGTGTCGCCAATCGAGAGCACTCCTGCAAGTTTGAAGAAGATCGTATGTTCGGTTCGCATTTCTCGATAAACTTACATGCAGCTACAAAGGGACTTGGTCGCTGAGCGGAAATTCGGATGATGACAATTTTTTTCAAACTCCGCTTCCAGCCGTACGGAGTTTATGAAACTTGTACAGCATGCTCGTTTCGTCAATCGAGAGCACTCCTGCAAGTTTGAAGAAGATCTGACGGTCGGTTCACATTTCTCGATGAACTTACATGCAGCTACGACGGGACTTAGTCGCTGAACTGGAACTATCCAGTACTGCGTTGTAGATGACAATTTGTGTCTAACTCCTCTTCCAGCCGTACGGAGTTTATGAAACTTGTACAGAATGCTCGTGTCGCCAATCGAGAGCACTCCTGCAAGTTTGAAGATGATCGTACGGTCGGTTCGCATTTCTCGATGAACTTACATACAGCTACGACGGTACTTGGTCGCTGAGCGGAAACTGCGTTGTAGATGACAATTTGTGTCTAACACCCCTTCCAGCCGTACGAAGTTTATGAAACTTGTAGAGAATGCTCGTGTCGCCAATCGAGAGCACTCCTGCAAGTTTGAAGAAGATCTGACGGTCGGTTCGCATTTCTCGATGAACTTACATGCAGCTACGAAGGGATTTGGTCGCTGAGCGGAAACTGCGTTGTAGATGACAATTTCTGTCTAACTCCCCTTCCAGCCGTGCGAAGTTTATGAAACTTATAGAGAATGCTCGTGACGCCAATCGAGAGCACTCCTGCAAGTTTGAAGAAGATCGTACGGTCGGTTAACATTTCTCGATGAACTTACATGCACCTACGACGGGACTTAGTCGCTGAGCGGAAACTGCGTTGTAGATGACAATTTGTTTCTAACTCCGCTTCCAGCCGTACGAAGTTTATGAAACTTGTAGAGAATGCTCGTGTCGCCAATCGAGAGCACTCCTGCAAGTTTGAAGAAGATCGTACGGTCGGTGCGCATTTCTCGATGAACTTACATGCAGCTACGAAGGGATTTGGTCGCTGAGCGGAAACTGCGTTGTAGATGACAATTTGTGTCTAACTCCCCTTCCAGCCTTGCGAAGTTTATGAAACTTATAGAGAATGCTCGTGACGCCAATCGAGAGCACTCCTGCAAGTTTGAAGAAGATCGTACGGTCGGTTAACATTTCTCGATGATCTTACATGCACCTACGACGGGACTTAGTCGCTGAACCGGAACTATCCAGTACTGCGTTGTAGATGACAATTTGTGTCTAACGCCCCTACCAGCCGTACGAAGTTTATGAAACTTGTAGAGAGTGCTCGTGTCGCCAATCGAGAGCACTCCTGCAAGTTTGAAGATGATCGTATGGTCGGTTCAGATTTCTCGATGAACGTACATGCAGCTACAAATGGACTTGGTCGCTGAGCGGAAATTCGGATGATGACAATTTTATTCAAACTCCGCTTCCAGCCGTACGAAGTTTATGAAACTTGTAGAGAATGCTCGTGTCGCCAATCGAGAGCACTCCTGCAAGTTTGAAGAAGATCGTACGGTCGGTTCAGATTTCTCAATGAACTTACATGCAGCTACGGTCGCTGAGCGGAAATTCGGATGATGACAATTTGTGTCTAACTCCGCTTCCAGCCGTACGAAGTTTATGAAACTTGGAGAGAATGCTCGTGTCGCCAATCGAGAGCACTCCTGCAAGTTTGAAGAAGATCATACAGTCGATTCGCATTTCTCGATGAACTTACATGCAGCTACGACGGGACTTAGTCGCTGAACGGGAACTATCCAGTACTGCGTTGTAGATGACAATTTGTGTCTAACTCGCCTTCCAGCCGTACGGAGTTTATGAAACTTGTAGAGAATGCTCGTGTCGCCAATCGAGAGCACTCCTGCAAGTTTGAAGATGATCGTATGGTCGGTTCAGATTTCTCGATGAACTTACATGCAGCTACAAATGGACTTGGTCGCTGAGCGGAAATTCGGAGGATGACAATTTTATTCAAACTCCGCTTCCAGCCGTACGAAGTTTATGTAACTTGTAGAGAATGCTCGTGTCGCCAATCGAGAGCACTCCTGCAAATTTGAAGAAGGTCGTACGGTCGGTTCGCATTTCTCGATGAACTTACATACAGCTACGACGGGACTTGGTCGCTAAGCGGAAACTGCGTTGTAGATGACAATTTGTGTCTAACTCCCCTTCCAGCCGTGCGAAGTTTATGAAACTTATAGAGAATGCTCGTGATGCCAATCGAGAGCACTCCTGCAAGTTTGAAGAAGATCGTACGTTCGGTTCGCATTTCTCGATGAACTTACATATAGCTACGACGGGACTTGCTCGCTGAGCGGAAATTCGGATGATGACAATTTGTGTCTCACTCCGCTTCCAGCCGTACGAAGTTTATGAAACTTGTAGAGAATGCTCGTGTCGCCAATCGAGAGCACTCCTGCAAGTTTGAAGAAGATTGTACCGTCGGTTCGCATTTCTCGATGAACTTACATACAGCTACGACGGGACTTGGTCGCTGAGCGGAAACTGCGTTGTAGATGACAATTTGTGTCTAACTCCGCTTCCAGCCGTACGAAGTTTATGAAACTTGTAGAGAATGCTCGTGTCGCCAATCGAGAGCACTCCTGCAAGTTTGAAGAAGATCTGACGGTCGGTTCACATTTCTCGATGAACTTACATGCAGCTACGACGGGACTTAGTCGCTGAACGGGAACTATCCAGTACTGCGTTGTAGATGACAATTTGTGTCTAACGCCCCTTCCAGCCGTACGAAGTTTATGAAACTTGTAGAGAATGCTCGTGTCGCCAATCGAGAGCACTCCTGCAAGTTTGAAGATGATCGTATGGTCGGTTCAGATTTCTCGATGAACTTACATGCAGCTACAAATGGACTTGGTCGCTGAGCGGAAATTCGGAGGATGACAATTTTATTCAAACTCCGCTTCCAGCCGTACGAAGTTTATGTAACTTGTAGAGAATGCTCGTGTCGCCAATCGAGAGCACTCCTGCAAATTTGAAGAAGGTCGTACGGTCGGTTCGCATTTCTCGATGAACTTACATACAGCTACGACGGGACTTGGTCGCTGAGCGGAAACTGCGTTGTAGCTGACAATTTGTGTCTAACTCCCCTTCCAGCCGTGCGAAGTTTATGAAACTTATAGAGAATGCTCGTGACGCCAATCGAGAGCACTCCTGGAAGTTTGAAGAAGATCGTACGGTCGGTTCAGATTTCTCAATGAACTTACATGCAGCTACGGTCGCTGAGCGGAAATTCGGATGATGACAATTTGTGTCTAACTCCGCTTCCAGCCGTACGAAGTTTATGAAACTTGGAGAGAATGCTCGTGTCGCCAATCGAGAGCACTCCTGCAAGTTTGAAGATGATAGTATGGTCGGTTCAGATTTCTCGATGAACTTACATGCAGCTACAAATGGACTTGGTCACTGAGCGGAAATTCGGATGATGACAATTTTATTCAAACTCCGATTCCAGCCGTACGAAGTTTATGAAACTTGTAGAGAATGCTCGTGTCGCCAATCGAGAGCACTCCTGCAAGTTTGAAGAAGATCGTACGGTCGGTTCGCATTTCTCGATGAACTTACATACAGCTACGACGGGACTTGTTCGCTGAGCGGAAACTGCGTTGTAGATGACAATTTGCGACTAACTCCGCTTCCAGCCGTACGAAGTTTATGAAACTTGTAGAGAATGCTCGTGTCGCCAATCGAGAGCACTTCTGCCAGTTTGAAGAAGATCGTATGGTCGATTCGCATTTCTCGATGAACTTACATATAGCTACGACGGGACTTGCTGGCTGAGCGGAAATTCGGATGATGACAAATTGTGTCTCACTCCGCTTCCAGCCGTACGAAGTTTATGAAACTTGTAGAGAATGCTCGAGCCGCCAATCGAGAGCACTCCTGCAAGTTTGAAGAAGATCGTACGGTCGGTTAACATTTCTCGATGAACTTACATGCACCTACGACGGGACTTAGTCGCTGAACGGGAACTATCCAGTACTGCGTTGTAGATGACAATTTGTGTCTAACTCCCCTTCCAGCCGTACGAAGTTTATGAAACTTGTAGAGAATGCTCGTGTCGCCAATCGAGAGCACTCCTGCAAGTGTGAAGATGATCGTATGGTCGGTTCAGATTTCTCGATGAACTTACATGCAGCTACGAAGGGACTTGGTCGCTGAGCGGAAATTCGGATGATGACAATTTTTTTCAAACTCCCCTTCCAGCTGTACGAAGTTTATGAAACTTTTACAGCATGCTCGTGTCTCCAATAGAGAGCACTCCTACAAGTTTGAAGAAGATCGTACGGTCGGTTCGCATTTCTCGATGAACTTACATACAGCTACGACGGGACTTGGTCGCTGAGCGGAAACTGCGTTGTAGATGACAATTTGTGTCTAACTCCCCTTCCAGCCGTGCGAAGTTTATGAAACTTATAGAGAATGCTCGTGACGCCAATCGAGAGCACTCCTGGAAGTTTGAAGAAGATCGTACGGTCGGTTCAGATTTCTCAATGAACTTACATGCAGCTACGGTCGCTGAGCGGAAATTCGGATGATGACAATTTGTGTCTAACTCCGCTTCCAGCCGTACGAAGTTTATGAAACTTGGAGAGAATGCTCGTGTCGCCAATCGAGAGCACTCCTGCAAGTTTGAAGATGATAGTATGGTCGGTTCAGATTTCTCGATGAACTTACATGCAGCTACAAATGGACTTGGTCACTGAGCGGAAATTCGGATGATGACAATTTTATTCAAACTCCGCTTCCAGCCGTACGAAGTTTATGAAACTTGTAGAGAATGCTCGTGTCGCCAATCGAGAGCACTCCTGCAAGTTTGAAGAAGATCGTACGGTCGGTTCAGATTTCTCAATGAACTTACATGCAGCTACGGTCGCTGAGCGGAAATTCGGATGATGACAATTTGTGTCTAACTCCGCTTCCAGCCGTACGAAATTTATGAAACTTGGAGAGAATGCTCGTGTCGCCAATCGAGAGCACTCCTGCAAGTTTGAAGAAGATCATACGGTCGGTTCGCATTTCTCGATGAACTTACATACAGCTACGACGAGACTTGATCGCTATCGGAAACTGCGTTGTAGATGACAATTTGTGTCTAACTCCCCTTCCAGCCGTGCGAAGTTTATGAAACTTGTAGAGAATGCTCGTGTCGCCAATCGAGAGCACTCCTGCAAGTTTGAAGATGATCGTATGGTCGGTTCAGATTTCTCGATGAACTTACATGCAGCTACAAATGGACTTGGTCGCTGAGCGGAAATTCGGAGGATGACAATTTTATTCAAACTCCGCTTCCAGCCGTACGAAGTTTATGTAACTTGTAGAGAATGCTCGTGTCGCCAATCGAGAGCACTCCTGCAAATTTGAAGAAGGTCGTACGGTCGGTTCGCATTTCTCGATGAACTTACATACAGCTACGACGGGACTTGGTCGCTGAGCGGAAACTGCGTTGTAGCTGACAATTTGTGTCTAACTCCCCTTCCAGCCGTGCGAAGTTTATGAAACTTATAGAGAATGCTCGTGACGCCAATCGAGAGCACTCCTGGAAGTTTGAAGAAGATCGTACGGTCGGTTCAGATTTCTCAATGAACTTACATGCAGCTACGGTCGCTGAGCGGAAATTCGGATGATGACAATTTGTGTCTAACTCCGCTTCCAGCCGTACGAAGTTTATGAAACTTGGAGAGAATGCTCGTGTCGCCAATCGAGAGCACTCCTGCAAGTTTGAAGATGATAGTATGGTCGGTTCAGATTTCTCGATGAACTTACATGCAGCTACAAATGGACTTGGTCACTGAGCGGAAATTCGGATGATGACAATTTTATTCAAACTCCGATTCCAGCCGTACGAAGTTTATGAAACTTGTAGAGAATGCTCGTGTCGCCAATCGAGAGCACTCGTGCAAGTTTGAAGAAGATCGTACGGTCGGTTCGCATTTCTCGATGAACTTACATATAGCTACAACGGGACTTGCTCGCTGAGCGGAAATTCGGATGATGACAATTTGTGTCTAACTCCCCTTCCAGCCGTACGAAGTTTATGAAACTTGTAGAGAATGCTCGAGCCGCCAATCGAGAGCACTCCTGCAAGTTTGAAGAAGATCGTACGGTCGGTTAACATTTCTCGATGAACTTACATGCACCTACGACGGGACTTAGTCGCTGAACGGGAACTATCCAGTACTGCGTTGTAGATGACAATTTGTGTCTAACTCCCCTTCCAGCCGTACGAAGTTTATGAAACTTGTAGAGAATGCTCGTGTCGCCAATCGAGAGCACTCCTGCAAGTGTGAAGATGATCGTATGGTCGGTTCAGATTTCTCGATGAACTTACATGCAGCTACGAAGGGACTTGGTCGCTGAGCGGAAATTCGGATGATGACAATTTTTTTCAAACTCCCCTTCCAGCTGTACGAAGTTTATGAAACTTTTACAGCATGCTCGTGTCTCCAATAGAGAGCACTCCTACAAGTTTGAAGAAGATCGTACGGTCGGTTCGCATTTCTCGATGAACTTACATACAGCTACGACGGGACTTGGTCGCTGAGCGGAAACTGCGTTGTAGATGACAATTTGTGTCTAACTCCCCTTCCAGCCGTGCGAAGTTTATGAAACTTATAGAGAATGCTCGTGACGCCAATCGAGAGCACTCCTGGAAGTTTGAAGAAGATCGTACGGTCGGTTCAGATTTCTCAATGAACTTACATGCAGCTACGGTCGCTGAGCGGAAATTCGGATGATGACAATTTGTGTCTAACTCCGCTTCCAGCCGTACGAAGTTTATGAAACTTGGAGAGAATGCTCGTGTCGCCAATCGAGAGCACTCCTGCAAGTTTGAAGATGATAGTATGGTCGGTTCAGATTTCTCGATGAACTTACATGCAGCTACAAATGGACTTGGTCACTGAGCGGAAATTCGGATGATGACAATTTTATTCAAACTCCGCTTCCAGCCGTACGAAGTTTATGAAACTTGTAGAGAATGCTCGTGTCGCCAATCGAGAGCACTCCTGCAAGTTTGAAGAAGATCGTACGGTCGGTTCAGATTTCTCAATGAACTTACATGCAGCTACGGTCGCTGAGCGGAAATTCGGATGATGACAATTTGTGTCTAACTCCGCTTCCAGCCGTACGAAATTTATGAAACTTGGAGAGAATGCTCGTGTCGCCAATCGAGAGCACTCCTGCAAGTTTGAAGAAGATCATACGGTCGGTTCGCATTTCTCGATGAACTTACATACAGCTACGACGAGACTTGATCGCTATCGGAAACTGCGTTGTAGATGACAATTTGTGTCTAACTCCCCTTCCAGCCGTGCGAAGTTTATGAAACTTGTAGAGAATGCTCGTGTCGCCAATCGAGAGCACTCCTGCAAGTTTGAAGATGATCGTATGGTCGGTTCAGATTTCTCGATGAACTTACATGCAGCTACGTGGGGACTTGGTCGCTGAGCGGAAATTCGGATGATGACAATTTTTTTCAAACTCCCCTTCCAGCTGTACGAAGTTTATGAAACTTTTACAGCATGCTCGTGTCTCCAATCGAGAGCACTCCTGCAAGTTTGAAGAAGATCGTACGGTCGGTTCGCATTTCTCGATGAACTTACATACAGCTACGACGGGACTTGGTCGCTGAGCGGAAACTGCGTTGTAGATGACAATTTGTGTCTAACACCCCTTCCAGCCGTACGAAGTTTATGAAACATGTAGAGAATGCTCGTGTCGCCAATCGAGAGCACTCCTGCAAGTTTGAAGAAGATCGTACGGTCGGTTCGCATTTCTCGATGAACTTACATATAGCTACGACGGGACTTGCTCGCTGAGCGGAAATTCGGATGATGACAATTTGTGTCTCACTCCGCTTCCAGCCGTACGAAGTTTATGAAACTTGTAGAGAATGCTCGTGTCGCCAATCGAGAGCACTCCTGCAAGTTTGAAGAAGATTGTACGGTCGGTTCGCATTTCTCGATGAACTTACATACAGCCACGACGGGACTTGATCGCTGAGCGGAAACTGCGTTGTAGATGACAATTTGTGTCTAACACCCCTTCCAGCCGTACGAAGTTTATGAAACTTGTAGAGAATGCTCGTGTCGCCAATCGAGAGCACTCCTGCAAGTTTGAAGAAGATCGTACGGTCGGTTCGCATTTCTCGATGAACTTACATATAGCTACGACGGGACTTGCTCGCTGAGCAGAAATCCGGATGATGACAATTTGTGTCTCACTCCGCTTCCAGCCGTACGAAGTTTATGAAACTTGTAGAGAATGCTCGTGTCGCCAATCGAGAGCACTCCTGCAAGTTTGAAGAAGATCGTACGGTCGGTTCGCATTTCTCGATGAACTTACATACAGCTACGAAGGGACTTGTTCGCTGAGCGGAAACTGCGTTGTAGATGACAATTTGCGTCTAACTCCGCTTCCAGCCGTACGAAGTTTATGAAACTTGTAGAGAATGCTCGTGTCGCCAATCGAGAGCACTTCTGCCAGTTTGAAGAAGATCGTATGGTCGATTCGCATTTCTCGATGAGCTTACATATAGCTACGACGGGACTTGCTCGCTGAGCGGAAATTCGGATGATGACAATTTGTGTCTCACTCCGCTTCCAGCCGTACGAAGTTTATGAAACCTGTAGAGAATGCTCGTGTCGCCAATCGAGAGCACTCGTGCAAGTTTGAAGAAGATCGTACGGTCGGTTCGCATTTCTCGATGAACTTATATATAGCTACGACGGGACTTGCTCGCTGAGCGGAAATTCGGATGATGACAATTTGTGTCTAACTCCCCTTCCAGCCGTACGAAGTTTATGAAACTTGTAGAGAATGCCCGAGCCGCCAATCGAGAGCACTCCTGCAAGTTTGAAGAAGATCGTACGGTAGGTTAACATTTCTCGATGAACTTACATGCTCCTACGACGGGACTTAGTCGCTGAACGGGAACTATCCAGTACTGCGTTGTAGATGACAATTTGTGTCTAACTCCCCTTCCAGCCACACGAAGTTTATGAAACTTGTAGAGAATGCTCGTGTCGCCAATCGAGAGCACTCCTGCAAGTTTGAAGATGATAGTATGGTCGGTTCAGATTTCTCGATGAACTTACATGCAGCTACAAATGGACTTGGTCGCTGAGCGGAAATTCGGATGATGACAATTTTATTCAAACTCCGCTTCCAGCCATACGAAGTTTATGAAACTTGTAGAGAATGCTCGTGTCGCCAATCGAGAGCACTCCTGCAAGTTTGAAGAAGATCGTACGGTCGGTTCAGATTTCTCAATGAACTTACATGCAGCTACGGTCGCTGAGCGGAAATTCGGATGATGACAATTTGTGTCTAACTCCGCTTCCAGCCTTACGAAGTTTATGAAACTTGGAGAGAATGCTCGTGTCGCCAATCGAGAGCACTCCTGCAAGTTTGAAGAAGATCATACGGTCGGTTCGCATTTCTCGATGAACTTACATACAGCTACGACGGGACTTGATCGCTATCGGAAACTGCGTTGTAGATGACAATTTGTGTCTAACTCCCCTTCCAGCCGTGCGAAGTTTATGAAACTTATAGAGAATGCTCGTGTCGCCAATCGAGAGCACTCCTGCAAGTTTGAAGAAGATCGTACGGTCGGTTCGCATTTCTCGATGAACTTACATATAGCTACGACGGGACTTGCTCGCTGAGCGGAAATTCGGATGATGACAATTTGTGTCTCACTCCGCTTCCAGCCGTACGAAGTTTATGAAACTTGTAGAGAATGCTCGTGTCGCCAATCGAGAGCACTCCTGCAAGTTTGAAGAAGATTGTACGGTCGGTTCGCATTTCTCGATGAACTTATATACAGCTACGACGGGACTTGGTCGCTGAGCGGAAACTGCGTTGTAGATGACAATTTGTGTCTAACTCCGCTTCCAGCCGTACGAAGTTTATGAAACTTGTAGAGAATGCTCGTGTCGCCAATCGAGAGCACTCCTGCAAGTTTGAAGAAGATCGTACGGTCGGTTCGCATTTCTCGATGAACTTCCATGCAGCTACGAAGGGATTTGGTCGCTGAGCGGAAACTGCGTTGTAGATGATAATTTGTGTCTAACTCCCCTTCCAGCCGTGCGAAGTTTATGAAACTCATAGAGAATGCTCGTGACGCCAATCGAGAGCACTCCTGCAAGTTTGAAGAAGATCGTACGGTCGGTTAACATTTCTCGATGAACTTACATGCACCTACGACGGGACTTAGTCGCTGAACCGGAACTATCCAGTACTGCGTTGTAGATGACAATTTGTGTCTAACGCCCCTTCCAGCCGTACGAAGTTTATGAAACTTGTAGAGAGTGCTCGTGTCGCCAATCGAGAGCACTCCTGCAAGTTTGAAGATGATCGTATGGTCGATTAGCATTTCTCGATGAACTTACATATAGCTACGACGGGACTTGCTCGATGAACGGAAATTCGGATGATGACAATTTGTGTCTAACTCCCCTTCCAGCCGTACGAAGTTTATGAAACTTGTAGAGAATGCTCGTGTCGCCAATCGAGAGCACTCCTGCAAGTTTGAAGATGATAGTATGGTCGGTTCAGATTTCTCGATGAACTTACATGCAGCTACAAATGGACTTGGTCGCTGAGCGGAAATTCGGATGATGACAATTTTATTCAAACTCCGCTTCCAGCCGTACGAAGTTTATGAAACTTTTAGAGAATGCTCGTGTCGCCAATCGAGAGCACTCCTGCAAGTTTGAAGAAGATCGTACGGTCGGTTCAGATTTCTCAATGAACTTACATGCAGCTACGGTCGCTGAGCGGAAATTCGGATGATGACAATTTGTGTCTAACTCCGCTTCCAGCCGTACGAAGTTTATGAAACTTGGAGAGAATGCTCGTGTCGCCAATCGAGAGCACTCCTGCAAGTTTGAAGAAGATCATACGGTCGGTTCGCATTTCTCGATCAACTTACATACAGCTACGACGGGACTTGATCGCTATCGGAAACTGCGTTGTAGATGACAATTTGTGTCTAACTCCCCTTCCAGCCGTGCGAAGTTTATGAAACTTATAGAGAATGCTCGTGACGCCAATCGAGAGCACTCCTGCAAGTTTGAAGATGATCGTACGGTCGGTTCAGATTTCTCGATGAACTTACATGCAGCTACGAAGGGACTTGGTCGCTGAGCGGAAATTCGGATGATGACAATTCGTGTCTAACTCCGCTTCCAGCCGTACGAAGTTTATGAAATTTGTAGAGAATGCTCGTGTCGCCAATCGAGAGCACTCCTGCAAATTTGAAGAAGATCGTACGGTCGGTTCGCATTTCTCGATGAACTTACATACAGCTACGACGGGACTTGGTCGCTGAGCGGAAACTGCGTTGTAGATGACAATTTTGTGTCTAACACCCCTTCCAGCTGTACGAAGTTTATGAAACTTTTACAGCATGCTCGTGTCTCCAATCGAGAGCACTCCTGCAAGTTTGAAGAAGATCGTACGGTCGGTTCGCATTTCTCGATGAACTTACATATAGCTACGACGGGACTTGCTCGCTGAGCGGAAATTCGGATGATGACAATTTGTGTCTCACTCCGCTTCCAGCCGTACGAAGTTTATGAAACTTGTAGAGAATGCTCGTGTCGCCAATCGAGAGCACTCCTGCAAGTTTGAAGAAGATCGTACGGTCGGTTCGCATTTCTCGATGAACTTACATATAGCTACGACGGGACTTGCTCGCTGAGCGGATATTCGGATGATGACAATTTGTGTCTCACTCCGCTTCCAGCCGTACGAAGTTTATGAAACTTGTAGAGAATGCTCGTGTCGCCAATCGAGAGCACTCCTGCAAGTTTGAAGAAGATTGTACGGTCGCTTCGCATTTCTCGATGAACTTATATACAGCTACGACGGGACTTGGTCGCTGAGCGGAAACTGCGTTGTAGATGACAATTTGTGTCTAACTCCGCTTCCAGCCGTACGAAGTTTATGAAACTTGTAGAGAATGCTCGTGACGCCAATCGAGAGCACTCCTGCAAGTTTGAAGAAGATCGTACGGTCGGTTAACATTTCTCGATGAACTTACATGCACCTACGACGGGACTTAGTCGCTGAACCGGAACTATCCAGTACTGCGTTGTAGATGACAATTTGTGTCTAACGCCCCTTCCAGCCGTACGAAGTTTATGAAACTTGTAGAGAATGCTCGTGTCGCCAATCGAGAGCACTCCTGCAAGTTTGAAGATGATCGTATGGTCGGTTCAGATTTCTCGATGAACGTACATGCAGCTAAAAATGGACTTGGTCGCTGAGCGGAAATTCGGATGATGACAATTTTATTCAAACTCCGCTTCCAGCCGTACGAAGTTTATGAAACTTGTAGAGAATGCTCGTGTCGCCAATCGAGAGCACTCCTGCAAGTGTGAAGATGATCGTACGGTCGGTTCAGATTTCTCGATGAACTTACATGTAGCTACGAAGGGACTTGGTCGCTGAGCGGAAATTCGGATGATGACAATTTGTGTCTAACTCCGCTTCCAGCCGTACGAAGTTTATGAAACTTGTACAGCATGCTCGTGTCGTCAATCGAGAGCACTCCTGCAAGTTGGAAGAAGATCGTACGGTCGGTTCGCATTTCTCGATGAACTTACATACAGCCACGACGGGACTTGGTCGCTGAGCGGAAACTGCGTTGTGGATGACAATTTGTGTCTAACTCCCCTTCCAGCCGTACGAAGTTTATGAAACTTGTAGAGAATGCTCGTGTCGCCAATCGAGTTCACTCCTGCAAGTTTGAAGAAGATCGTACGGTCGGTTCGCATTTCTCGATGAACTTACATATAGCTACGACGGGACTTGCTCGCTGAGCGGAAATTCGGATGATGACAATTTGTGTCTCACTCCGCTTCCAGCCGTACGAAGTTTATGAAACTTGTAGAGAATGCTCGTGTCGCCAATCGAGAGTACTCCTGCAAGTTTGAAGAAGATCGTACGGTCGGTTCGCATTTCTCGATGAACTTACATACAGCTACGACGGGACTTGGTCGCTGAGCGGAAACTGCGTTGTAGATGACAATTTGCGTCTAACTCCGCTTCCAGCCGTACGAAGTTTATGAAACTTGTAGAGAATGCTCGTGTCGCCAATCGAGAGCACTCCTGCAAGTGTGAAGATGATCGTACGGTCGGTTCAGATTTCTCGATGAACTTACATGCAGCTACGAAGGGACTTGGTCGCTGAGCGGAAATTCGGATGATGACAATTTGTGTCTAACTCCGCTTCCAGCCGTACGAAGTTTATGAAACTTGTACAGCATGCTCGTGTCGTCAATCGAGAGCACTCCTGCAAGTTGGAAGAAGATCGTACGGTCGGTTCGCATTTCTCGATGAACTTACATACAGCCACGACGGGACTTGCTCGCTGAGCGGAAATTCGGATGATGACAATTTGTGTCTAACTCCCCTTCCAGCCGTACGAAGTATATGAAACTTGTAGAGAATGCTCGAGCCGCCAATCGAGAGCACTCCTGCAAGTTTGAAGAAGATCGTACGGTCGGTTAACATTTCTCGATGAACTTACATGCACCTACGACGGGACTTAGTCGCTGAACGGGAACTATCCAGTACTGCGTTGTAGATGACAATTTGTGTCTAACTCCCCTTCCAGCCGTACGAAGTTTATGAAACTTGTAGAGAATGCTCGTGTCGCCAATCGAGAGCACTCCTGCAAGTTTGAAGATGATAGTATGGTCGGTTCAGATTTCTCGATGAACTTACATGCAGCTACAAATGGACTTGGTCGCTGAGCGGAAATTCGGATGATGACAATTTTATTCAAACTCCGCTTCCAGCCGTACGAAGTTTATGAAACTTGTAGAGAATGCTCGTGTCGCCAATCGAGAGCACTCCTGCAAGTTTGAAGAAGATCGTACGGTCGGTTCAGATTTCTCAATGAACTTACATGCAGCTACGGTCGCTGAGCGGAAATTCGGATGATGACAATTTGTGTCTAACTCCGCTTCCAGCCATACGAAATTTATGAAACTTGGAGAGAATGCTCGTGTCGCCAATCGAGAGCACTCCTGCAAGTTTGAAGAAGATCATACGGTCGGTTCGCATTTCTCGATGAACTTACATACAGCTACGACGGGACTTGATCGCTATCGGAAACTGCGTTGTAGATGACAATTTGTGTCTAACTCCCCTTCCAGCCGTGCGAAGTTTATGAAACTTGTAGAGAATGCTCGTGTCGCCAATCGAGAGCACTCCTGCAAGTTTGAAGATGATCGTATGGTCGGTTCAGATTTCTCGATGAACTTACATGCAGCTACGTGGGGACTTGGTCGCTGAGCGGAAATTCGGATGATGACAATTTTTTTCAAACTCCCCTTCCAGCTGTACGAAGTTTATGAAACTTTTACAGCGTGCTCGTGTCTCCAATCGAGAGCACTCCAGCAAGTTTGAAGAAGATCGTACGGTCGGTTCGCATTTCTCGATGAACTTACATACAGCTACGACGGGACTTGGTCGCTGAGCGGAAACTGCGTTGTAGATGACAATTTGTGTCTAACACCCCTTCCAGCCGTACGAAGTTTATGAAACTTGTAGAGAATGCTCGTGTCGCCAATCGAGAGCACTCCTGCAAGTTTGAAGAAGATCGTACGGTCGGTTCGCATTTCTCGATGAACTTACATATAGCTACGACGGGACTTGCTCGCTGAGCAGAAATTCGGATGATGACAATTTGTGTCTCACTCCGCTTCCAGCCGTACGAAGTTTATGAAACTTGTAGAGAATGCTCGTGTCGCCAATCGAGAGCACTCCTGCAAGTTTGAAGAAGATTGTACGGTCGGTTCGCATTTCTCGATGAACTTACATACAGCCACGACGGGACTTGGTCGCTGAGCGGAACCTGCGTTGTAGATGACAATTTGTGTCTAACACCCCTTCCAGCCGTACGAAGTTTATGAAACTTGTAGAGAATGCTCGTGTCGCCAATCGAGAGCACTCCTGCAAGTTTGAAGAAGATCGTACGGTCGGTTCGCATTTCTCGATGAACTTACATATAGCTACGACGGGACTTGCTCGCTGAGCAGAAATTCGGATGATGACAATTTGTGTCTCACTCCGCTTCCAGCCGTACGAAGTTTATGAAACTTGTAGAGAATGCTCGTGTCGCCAATCGAGAGCACTCCTGCAAGTTTGAAGAAGATCGTACGGTCGGTTCGCATTTCTCGATGAACTTACATACAGCTACGAAGGGACTTGTTCGCTGAGCGGAAACTGCGTTGTAGATGACAATTTGCGTCTAACTCCGCTTCCAGCCGTACGAAGTTTATGAAACTTGTAGAGAATGCTCGTGTCGCCAATCGAGAGCACTTCTGCCAGTTTGAAGAAGATCGTATGGTCGATTCGCATTTCTCGATGAACTTACATATAGCTACGACGGGACTTGCTCGCTGAGCGGAAATTCGGATGATGACAATTTGTGTCTAACTCCCCTTCCAGCCGTACTAAGTTTATGAAACTTGTAGAGAATGCCCGAGCCGCCAATCGAGAGCACTCCTGCAAGTTTGAAGATGATAGTATGGTCGGTTCAGATTTCTCAATGAACTTACATGCAGCTACGGTCGCTGAGCGGAAATTCGGATGATGACAATTTGTGTCTAACTCCGCTTCCAGCCTTACGAAGTTTATGAAACTTGGAGAGAATGCTCGTGTCGCCAATCGAGAGCACTCCTGCAAGTTTGAAGAAGATCATACGGTCGGTTCGCATTTCTCGATGAACTTACATACAGCTACGACGGGACTTGATCGCTATCGGAAACTGCGTTGTAGATGACAATTTGTGTCTAACTCCCCTTCCAGCCGTGCGAAGTTTATGAAACTTATAGAGAATGCTCGTGACGCCAATCGAGAGCACTCCTGCAAGTTTGAAGATGATCGTACGGGCTGTTCAGATTTCTCGATGAACTTACTTGCAGCTACGAAGTGACTTGGTCGCTGAGCGGAAATTCGGATGATGACAATTTTTTTCAAACTCCGCTTCCAGCCGTACGAAGTTTATGAAACTTGTACAGCATGCTCGTGTCGTCAATCGAGAGCACTCCTGCAAGTTGGAAGAAGATCGTACGGTCGGTTCGCATTTCTCGATGAACTTACATACAGCAACGACGGGACTTGGTCGCTGAGCGGAAACTGCGTTGTAGATGACAATTTGTGTCTAACTCCCCTTCCAGCCGTACGAAGTTTATGAAACTTGTAGAGAATGCTCGTGTCGCCAATCGAGAGCACTCCTGCAAGTGTGAAGATGATCGTATGGTCGGTTCAGATTTCTCGATGAACTTACATGCAGCTACGAAGGGACTTGGTCGCTGAGCGGAAATTCGGATGATGACAATTTGTGTCTAACTCCGCTTCCAGCCGTACGAAGTTTATGAAACTTGTACAGAATGCTCGTGTCGCCAATCAAGAGCACCCCTGCAAGTTTGAAGATGATCGTACGGTCGGTTCCGATTTCTCGATGAACTTACATGCAGCTACGTGGGGACTTGGTCGCTGAGCGGAAATTCGGATCATGACAATTTTTTTCAAACTCCCCTTCCAGCTGTACGAAGTTTATGAAACTTTTACAGCATGCTCGTGTCTCCAATAGAGAGCACTCCTGCAAGTTTGAAGAAGATCGTACGGTCGGTTCGCATTTCTCGATGAACTTACATATAGCTACGACGGGACTTGCTCGCTGAGCGGAAATTCGGATGATGACAATTTGTGTCTCACTCCGCTTCCAGCCGTACGAAGTTTATGAAACTTGTAGAGAATGCTCGTGTCGCCAATCGAGAGCACTCCTGCAAGTTTGAAGAAGATTGTACGGTCGGTTCGCATTTCTCGATGAACTTATATACAGCTACGACGGGACTTGGTCGCTGAGCGGAAACTGCGTTGTAGATGACAATTTGTGTCTAACTCCGCTTCCAGCCGTACGAAGTTTATGAAACTTGTAGAGAATGCTCGTGTCGCCAATCGAGAGCACTCCTGCAAGTTTGAAGAAGATCGTACGGTCGGTTCGCATTTCTCGATGAACTTACATACAGCTACGAAGGGACTTGTTCGCTGAGCGGAAACTGCGTTGTAGATGACAATTTGCGTCTAGCTCCGCTTCCAGCCGTACGAAGTTTATGAAACTTGTAGAGAATGCTCGTGTCGCCAATCGAGAGCACTTCTGCCAGTTTGAAGAAGATCGTATGGTCGATTCGCATTTCTCGATGAACTTACATATAGCTACGACGGGACTTGCTCGCTGAGCGGAAATTCGGATGATGACAATTTGTGTCTAACTCCCCTTCCAGCCGTACTAAGTTTATGAAACTTGTAGAGAATGCCCGAGCCGCCAATCGAGAGCACTCCTGCAAGTTTGAAGATGATAGTATGGTCGGTTCAGATTTCTCAATGAACTTACATGCAGCTACGGTCGCTGAGCGGAAATTCGGATGATGACAATTTGTGTCTAACTCCGCTTCCAGCCTTACGAAGTTTATGAAACTTGGAGAGAATGCTCGTGTCGCCAATCGAGAGCACTCCTGCAAGTTTGAAGAAGATCATACGGTCGGTTCGCATTTCTCGATGAACTTACATACAGCTACGACGGGACTTGATCGCTATCGGAAACTGCGTTGTAGATGACAATTTGTGTCTAACTCCCCTTCCAGCCGTGCGAAGTTTATGAAACTTATAGAGAATGCTCGTGACGCCAATCGAGAGCACTCCTACAAGTTTGAAGATGATCGTACGGGCCGTTCAGATTTCTCGATGAACTTACTTGCAGCTACGAAGTGACTTGGTCGCTGAGCGGAAATTCGGATGATGACAATTTTTTTCAAACTCCGCTTCCAGCCGTACGAAGTTTATGAAACTTGTACAGCATGCTCGTGTCGTCAATCGAGAGCACTCCTGCAAGTTGGAAGAAGATCGTACGGTCGGTTCGCATTTCTCGATGAACTTACATACAGCAACGACGGGACTTGGTCGCTGAGCGGAAACTGCGTTGTAGATGACAATTTGTGTCTAACTCCCCTTCCAGCCGTACGAAGTTTATGA
>CAWWDK010000331.1:0-63000 GCA_963942575.1 Priocnemis perturbator | reverse complement strand
GTTTTCGACGCGAAACACTCGCGGATGTCCGAGATACGAAAGTTCTTGAACGAATTGAACGAATTCATCGTCCGGAAGTGTAACACGGCGTAACTCGGCCATTTCTCAACGGATTCGTGCGAATCAAGTGTCATACGCGTCTTTAGCGTCTAAAACAGACGGGGACCACGTTTTCGACGCGAAACAATCGCGGATGTCCGAGATACGAGAGTTCTTGAACGAATTGAACGAATTCATCGTCCGGAAGTGCAACACGGCGTATCTCGGCCATTTCTCAACGGATTCGTGCGAATCAAGTGTCATACGCGTTTTTAGCGTCTAAAACAGACGGGGACCACGTTTTCGACGCGAAACACTCGCGGATGTCCGAGATACGAGAGTTCATGAACGAATTGTACGAAACGCGGTGAATCGTGCGTTTCGCTTGCAAAACGTGAGAACTAGAAAGATTTCATCTCCGGAAGTGTAACACGGCGTATCTCGGCCATTTCTCATCGGATTCGTGCGAATCTAGTGTCATACGCGTCTTTAGCGTCTAAAACAGACGGGGAACACGTTTTCGACGCGAAACACTCGCGGATGTCCGAGATACGAGAGTTCTTGAACGAATTGAACGAATTCATCGTCCGGAAGTGCAACACGGCGTATCTCGGCCATTTCTCAACGGATTCGTGCGAATCAAGTGTCATACGCGTTTTTAGCGTCTAAAACAGACGGGGACCACGTTTTCGACGCGAAACACTCGCGGATGTCCGAGATACGAGAGTTCTTGAACGAATTGAACGAAGTCATCGTCCGGAAGTGCAACACGGCGTATCTCGGCCATTTCTCAACGGATTCGTGCGAATCAAGTGTCATACGCGTTTTTAGCGTCTAAAACAGACGGGGACCACGTTTTCGACGCGAAACACTCGCGGATGTCCGAGATACGAGAGTTCTTGAACGAATTGAACCAAACGCGGTGCATCGTGCGTTTCGCTTGCAAAACGTGAGAACTAGCAAGATTTCGAGTGTAGCCTAATTGCGCACGTCCCGATTGCACACGTCCCGATTGCACACGTTCCGTTTGCACACAAGACCTATTGCGCACGTTCCTTTTGCGCACAAGACCGATTGCTCACGTTCCGATTGCACACGAGCCGATTGCGCACGTCCTGAAGCCGATGTCCCGTTTGCACACAAGCACTATTGCGCACGTCCCTTTTGCGCACAAGGCCGATTGCTCATGTTGCGATTGCACACGGACTGTTTGCGCACAAGACTCATTGCACACGACGATTGCATACGGGCCGGCTGCAACCCGGATCAATTGCACACGGGCGAGTTGCATAGTAAAGTGGCAATAAAATAGTGGATGGACAGTGCGTATTTACATTGCGGGCTACGTGTCAACGGCGTGACGTTCATGGACGTTAAATGTAACATAAATAGTGCAGAGTTACAGTGCGGGGCGCGTGGAATATCTGCAGAATCGTTCCCGCGTCAGGCTGAACCATTCATATAGAGAATCACTCGTGAAATCGACTTGTAAAGTTTGAAAATACATGTGACACGTGGGAGCATAACCTGATCCAAGGTGGCCTAAATAGTCCGTCGTTCGGAACAAGGCACAATTTCTTCGAAAATCATCTTTGACATGGTTCTAACTCATTCAAAAGAAACTAAGGAGAACGATTGAAAGGTATGTATGGATCGAATTAGTATGTTTTCCGGTTATTTTATGAAATGGCTATGTTATTTTTATAAGTAAAGAGGCTCGTCATTAATGAATATAAATCTTTTTATTACAGATATCATACTGTATCAACACTGCATTTGCTAATAGTTACTTTAAGGTTTTATGCAAGTGAACTTGGAGACTGGATTATAGAGATGGTTACAGAAGCTATAACGTCTTTGAGTCTACAGGACGCAAAAGAACGCAGTATAGTTCTAAGGACATTCAAGATTAATGCGGTGGTGAATGGCAGGGGCCAAATTTAGGGTGACAAATTGCTCTGAATACATCATGTGTAAGCAACTAATAAGAATAGACTTAAAGGATGTGTATGCAATAACATATGAAATGAAATGTATAATTTCAACTTTATTTTTTTTATTTTACTTATAATAGAATTATGTCTCAAAATATATATCCTGTTATGGATTATAGAAACGGCCATTCACTGCCGGTTGAAGCCAAGGCACCTTCTGATCATAATGAAGTCCTGGACGAGGATAGAGATGTTTGAAGCAATTCCGAATCCGCACTACAAATTTGGAAAATTGTAACATAAAGATATTAATAATAAGATTACAGAGAAGACTGCTATCAGAGAATACATTAATATTTTACAAAGTAATAACGTATTTACGTCCTCAATATATCCATTGCCCCAATGGAAATCTGAATTTACAGGACACAAAAGAATGCTGTATCCCGGACTAAGCGAATGCAAGATGGTTGCGTTGGGGAACAGCAGGAGCCAATTGTTTCTTTTAAAAGAATGAATCCGAGTGGATCGTGACACAAAAGATTAATTGTTTCAGGTTAAATGTCGAGGATTTCTTGGATATCCATTTAAATCAGTCCTTTTCAGGGCTACAACGTGAATCCAAACGTTGACAACTCTCGTTCAATAAAATTTCCTATGTACACACATATAATTATTTCAATGGCTTGTATGAAAGTACTGTTGTGCCGGCCTATTGGCATCGACTAGTTTACTTTAAGATACGCGAAATGTAATAGGTGGTAACGAAATCGAGTTCGAAAGTCTTTCAGTTCAAGAGTTTTATTTTAGGACTAACTGACAGAGTGACGGTGTCTATGCCAGGACTGGAGATGGTCTTTTGCGGTCCTGGGTACCTTTATATGTTTCTAAAAGGAGCTTGGAGGTGGAATTTGAAAAAGGACAGAATGTTTTAGAAAGGAAGTATTTTTGGAGTTTGCTCAGGTGTTGATACGTAATCAAAGTGAAATTTTATCATTATGTCAAGCTCAACAATTGAAGGGAATTTTTATGGGTTTATGTTTGTTTTCGCGGGGAGGCCCGAATTAAAAAGCGGGAGACTCCGTAGCGAACGGACGAGGGCGAAACCTAACGGCCGTTTCGTTGTTGTGGCGAAGGACAAGGACAGGACGAAGGACAGACGGGACGTAACGAACACGCGATTAGGCTAACGTAATTTTAATGATAAACTAAATATGTACAATTAAGATCTACGCGCTATAAAGATAGATAAAAACTAAAGCTATATATGTACATTGGACTTAACTATAAGGACGGCACGGAACTAAAAGGGTGCAACTCTGGCAAACGGTAAAGTTAAAGTAAAGAAAGGAAGTAATGTAAAATAAAGCGAAATAAAGAAAAGCGATGAAAGAGATAAAGCGATAGGCGAAAGCGAGGCAAGGCGAGAAGGAAAGCAAGAAAAGCGAAGGCGAGAAGGAAAGCAAGAAAAGCGAAGGCGAAAGTGAAAGAGGTAAAGCGAAAGAAAGAAGGAGGCACAACGGCGGTGTCTAACGGCTCAAATGCAAAACGCTCACTTGTTCGACTTCTCGGAATCACAGCTCGTATACTAAGAACGGGGAAGCCGTTAGTCACCGTCGCTGTGCCGAAAATCGGACCCCCCTCGCCTCTCCCCGACCGACCACCGAGCTGCTCGATCCACCCGATGTCGGCCGAGGTTCGGCGAGGAGCTCCGAAGACGCTTGCTGCCGGCGACACAAGTCGCCGGCATGCGCGAATTACAAATCCGAACAATGTTCCTGTTGAGGGTTTGCTTACTTTGGCGGAACATTTGGCAACGGAAAGGTTTATCGGTAGGTTTGTTCAGGATGGAATTTGTGGAAGTCCGACTAATGTAACGATTGGATTGGAAAATGTGATAGGAAGGCATAACAGTACGTTATTTCCAGAGTTAGATGACTACAATCGGAATGACCGTCTAGGTTTCCATGTAGAAGGGAGACCGTGCGAAATGACAAAATGGGCAAATGACGTAGAAACGTGCAGGGTATATGAAAGTTGTGTCGGGCTAAAATCCAAACAATTTGAGATCTCAGATTGAATCAAATGTTGTATGGGGATGTTCGATTGTCTTCAAGAATCGATTTTATAAGGTAAACAATAGATTCGTCGAAAAGTCGTAGATAATAATTGTTATGTTGGTTGGTTGCTACGCGCCGTAGAATCGATTTTGTAAGTTAAGTAATCGTTAATAATAAATAGAATGACTGGTTGGTTATTACGTCGAAGATTCTATTTTTTAGAATTATAACATACCTACAAACATTTAATGAAATTTGAAACCTGAAATTGGTTAGTTTTTGAACTCTCACAACTTTCATAAATACCTGCATATTTATACATTATTTGCCCATTTTCTCATATTTCTGGGTCCCTCTTGTATATTGAAACCAAGTATGTCATTCCGCTTGTAGCCATCTAACGCTGACAACAATATACTTCCATATGGCTTCCATACAAGCCATAGAAATAATCAGGAATATTTTATTGAACGAGAGTTGTCAACATTTGGAATCACTTTCAGGCCCTGAAAAGGGCTGTTTTGAATGGATATCAAGGAAATCCTTAAATCTTGACATCAGAAAACCAGTCGCTTGTCTCCTGCGACACACAGATTGATTCTCTTGAAACCAAGATTTAGCTCCAGCTGTTCCCTACCACTTCCACTCTGCGTTTGCTTAGGCCTGCATACAGCTTTCTTTTGTGACCAGTAGACTCCGGTTTCAATTAGGACAGTGGATATGTTGTGGATGAAAAGATGTTATTGCTTGTGTAATCTTCTTTATAATCCAGCCGACGATAGGATTGCAAATAGCACAAAAATCAGCAATCAGAAGTCCACAGAATCTAGTTGCATAGAACCTTAAAGTAACTATATCCACGCAAGTAAAACTCTATAAGAATTCAATATATCCTCGACTATATCAACATGTATACATACATATATACTGACTTAGAATTGTTCGAGAAGCACGCGGGTCTCTCTTTTATAGGGATTTTTGTAAATTACACGTTTTTGTGTCATTTTAATTGATTCGAACCCACGCCCTTTCGGACTGGTGCCTAAAGAACGAAAAGGATACTTGGAGGAACAGGCGAGGACGGAAACAGAAAGGTGCAATCTCTCTCTCCCGGGTTTTTGCACAGTTTTCCCTGGGAGCGACGGGTGAATGCCGGAGACGAGTGTTTCCGACGGCCGTGCAAGCTATCTTGGAATCCACATGCACCCAGAAATCATCATTTCCTCCTAATAATTCGGAAGATACCGTACAAACGATTTCGTCCGGAAGAAGGAGCTGGGAACTGCCTGGAGGTGCATCGCTACCTGAAGATATAGGCATAAAGTATTGTTAAATTAATAGGATAAGAACGTTCAGTCATTTATTCAAAATGAGTCGGAGAAAGAGAAATGCAAAGCGAGCTAGGTAGGTTGGTAAATTATACATCAGGATCGGAAATTTCAAATGGGTTAGAGGTCGAGGATGTGGCCGTTGAAAATTGTCCCGTACAACCTTTGCCTAAAACAAGGGGATTTGAAATAGTAAGTATGGTGCCAGCAGAAGGAAATTCTGTTGTGGAAAATCTGCTAAATGAAGGATCTGTCGGGGAAATTGATAGTGCCAGTACTTTTATTGACCCCGCTAAGAACAATCGGAGTTTTATGTCTTTTAAATTCGCAGCGGAATCAATACCCAAATTCGATGGAAATTCATGTTCATTACAAAAATTTATTAGTCAGAGTGAGTTGGCGAATTCGGTCATAAATCCCAGGGAACGAAAAAACCTTTTCCTTTTAATTAAAAATCGGATTGGGGGTCGAGCTGAGCGGCTAATAGCAAACCGTCAACAGCCCAGGAATCTAGAAGAACTTTTAGACTTATTAAGATCTATTTATTTGCGATCTTTTAATTTAAACAAAATACAAGATAAAATGAAAAAATTAAGCAGGGTTGAAATGAAAATTTAAAGGATTATCGGTTGAGAATTGAAGATATTCTTAATCAGGGAAGAGAAGTCGCAAAAGGAAAATTTTCGAAGGAACAATGCCAGGGAATAACAATGCTCTTGAATAAGACAGCCGTTCGGAATTTTCGTTTAGGTCTTCAAAATAATCTTTTAAGTAATATGCTGATAGATCAAAGTCAAAATTTGTTACAGATCATGGACGAAGCACTATTTTGCGAACAGGAAATTACTTAAAATCTGTGGACTCACACGTTATACTCTTCAAAACACAAAAATCTATCAAACAATTACAGATTATCGTAAATGCTATCAATGTGGAAAATTATGCCATATACGAAGGAATTGTTCTCAGAATTGAATGAGTCAGCCTCACTCACAGAATTTCAATTGTACCCGTTGCAATATTTGCGGAGACCCGAATCACACGGGGAACGAGTGTTTTAGAAGGCCGAAAGGAAATTATTGGCCTGTACAAAGAGCGCAGGAACCTGGAGTGTGCAATTCTTTCCAAAAGTCCGATAAAATAAACTGCCACACTGCTCCACCAAATGGCGGACCAGGGAGCAGAAAATTCATTGCACGCCGGAACCCAGCAACTGATTTAAAATAAATGTGAACATCAGCCATATACCCACAATAACCCTTCATGACCAATTATTTAGAGGAGGAATTTCGAAATTTCTAATGGACACAGGCTCTCAACATAATAAAAAGGGGGGAATTAATTAACAATGTGAACATGAATACAGATGTTTGTTATAAGCTTACCGGTATTGGTCCTGAGATAGTCTGCACAAATGGGGAAACATCCATTCATATTTGTGGTGTGAAAGTGAAATTCCAATTTGTTGCAGATGAGTTTCTGAAAAGGAAATTCTGCAGCACGGTAAGTACGCTTAACCTGAACTATAACTAATATCTACAATGGTACTGCAATGTAGTTCTTAAAGTTTACAGGCGGAATTTACAGCTTGGTAACGTACGCTTCACGCTTTAGATGAATCTAACACAAATTAACAATGCAGGAATATCGAAAAGTACTTCAGAGAATAAGCAAAGGTTTAATAGCGAAGAATTGAATGAAATTATGTGAGAAATGATATAATAGAATCGTAACAGTGTCTGTCTTGCTAGATTATGTCGGTGTGAGCTGCCAGGCCCTCGGAAAATTCTCGGAAATGGTACTAACCGTCCTATTATCATGCCGGAACTCGGAAAAAATTGAACGTGCGGAAAGCCGGGGTGTTAGCAGGCAGTACCGTCTAGTACGTTGGAATGCGGATAATCCGCTGCTTACTCTCTAACACTTTCCCATTGCAGTAGCGGGTATCCTGGGAATACGGTTTCTGTAAAATCAGAATGCAATAGTTAAATTGATTAATTCTAGTCCAAATTCTATTCAGATCGGGGACAAAGAAATTTTACTCGAGGATAGTTCTAGATTCCATTTGCCAGCGCGTAGTAAAGTGTTGGTCACAATTCCTGTAAAGAATAAAGGAATCAAATCGGGTTATGTAAGAAATTTTAATGTTAATCCAGAAGCTTACGTAGGTGAAGCTTTGGTTACACACATAAATGGCTTTGCAAAATTATTTGCCATAAATACCACTTCAGATCAAATAAAGTTTACCTTACCTCCGGTAGAACTAGAAGAGTTTGAGGTTATGCCTCCAGCACCATGATCAGCAAGTTGGAAATTTTAATAATGCTCAGGCCAAAGCAGATGCGCAGAGTTTTTCTAAAATTGTTGAATCATTACATTTACGTCTTAATAATTTGGAGGTAACAAGCCTTCTCAAACTAATATATATGAATTTTCATATCAATTTCATCTTCCAAATGACAAGTTACAGGCAACAAAGCTCGCAAAACATTCAATAATTACCACTGATGAAGTCCCAAGAAGTGCAAAACAATATCGCTTTCCATGTATACATAAGCAGGAGATAAAAGAACAAGTAGATTCTTTGCTTGAGAATGATATTATTTAACCATCCTCATCTGCATTCAGTTCTCCCTTATGGATTGTTCCAAAAAAACCTGATGCTACTGGAAAGCCTCAATGACGGATGGTTATTGATTATCGGAAGTTGAACGAGAAAACCATCAGCGACTCATATCCTATTCCAAACATAGTGGACATTTTAGATGATCTTGGTGGTGCCAAGTATTTTAGTATTCTTGATTTGGCTTCAGGGTTCCATCAAACACCCATTGTTTGGGATTGGCGCTTCCTTTTGGACCCGTCGGCATGCTGCTCGCCTCAACCTGTTCTTTCTCGTACGCCGTACAGAAACATTGTGTAATATTTGCAGAGGTGAAACACGTGTTGTGCTGACCTTCCCGCCATATTGGGCATTACCTTATCGCGAGTGCGTCCGTATCTTCGCCTACTTTGATTTAAATTACAAGTGCGTTGTTCACTTGGAAATCCGGAAGAGAGTGTTCGGATTCCCAATCGCTGATGTAAACCTCACCCTCACCGGGGTGAAGCTTGAAAGAGCACCTGATGGCGAAGCACGTGCTCCAAAGCGGAGAGTTTCTCGCACGAGGTCAAGTCTCCGACGCAGAATAGCAATGTTCTTAATATTTAACAACACAAAAAAACGTCACTTTTATTTTGTTCTACAAGGTACACTGATTAACAGATAACAGAGAAATTAAAGAACGCACGACGGATATCAGAAACCGTTACTTGTTAGAGAACCGTTTGGCGGCGTGAAAGTAAACGAGTTTTTTTTCTTTGACCTGTCGGCTCGAGGGTATACACAGGAATGAATTGTACCGAGAAGGAGCCACAGGTTTCCAAGAAGGAATCCCCGGTGACGTCGCGTTCGGAATCCGCGAATCCCGAGCGGCCACGCGTAGCGTCACCGTCGCGACGCGAGTCGAGACGCTCGCCGAAATCGTGTGAGCTCTCAGGCCCGGACGCGAGCGGCCTGAGAGCCCGAGGCATTATTACAACTTAAACATGCGTGTTTGAGCACTTAAAGCGCGTATTTCTTTAATTCGCGTTATTTTGTTTTATTAATTTCCGCTCGTCAGAGCAATTTTGGCCTGACGTGATTCCGATCTTCCTGGCGACCGCGGCGGCGTATCCCCGCGCGCGCTTGTGTGTGCGGTCGCACTCTTCCTTCCGAGATCCTGAGGTGTGCGTAGCGTGATATTTGCCGCTACGTCCCTCGTTCCGTTTGCCCGAGGTACTCGCGCACTGTCTGACGTGTTGGCGAGCCTCTTCCTTCCTACACACTCCTTTTAAAGGCGAACTTACAGTGTTAATTTTCATTTCTCTTTTTTTGATTTCATTATTTATTCTATAAACTAGTGCGGTAATTTTAAGAGATTTTAAATTGTGAACAGCGTGTGCGGTGTGTATATATATATCCTTTTATTTTTCTGTGTTCAAATAAACGGTGGTACTTCCCGTCAGTGAAGTAGAGTTACGCCTACTTCTATAAGTCTCCACTTTCCTGGACTGCCCCCAGTCCGATCCAGGCATATCGCGTTTGTGGCGTGATTCATAAACACCCATGGACCCCGAATCCAAGTCAACGACAGCGTTCTCAACTATCAATGGACACTACAACATTTCAACAGTGCATGGACTTATTATTATCTGGGTTACAGGGAATTGAAATGTTTATTTATATGGATGATATTGTTATTTATTCAAGCTCATTGGCAGAACATTCCCAGTGATTAAAACATATTTTAGCACGTTGACAAAACGCTGGACTCACCTTATAACCTGGAAAGTGCCAATTCCTTCGTCGTGAAATAACATATTTGGGGCATCTTATAACATTGAAGGGTGCAAAACCTGATCCAGGCAAAGTCAAGGCTGTCAAGAATATCCCAATAACTAAAAATAAGAAAAGTTTAAAACAATTCTAAGGCCTTGTTTATTATTACAGGAGATTTATGGATGGAATGGCCAAAATAGCAAAGCTACAGTAAATTCTGTCACATTGTCACTACTGGAGCTCCAGTCACATTGTCAATGGGCTGCGTCTGCGCCCATGTATGCGTCATTCCTACGCCTATGTTACCTCGAGCGAAGTCAGTCAAGCGTGTGATGTTTATGAGGCGTGAAGCGACGCGGCTCCTTTGTCGAGAGTTCGCGGTTTGGTTTTTTATAATACAATCACATAATTTTTTACATTTTGCTTTTTGTTTTATCTAAAATAGTGATTAATATATTGATGAGATTTTTCCGCGTAAAATGAAATCAAACATGATATTAATCGGACCATATTTACTTATTTATTACTGTGACGTTCTATTTTCATATACGCTGCATATATACATTATTAAATTTGTACGAATAATAAATAAAAAAGAATCGAATAAAAAGACATAAATCGATGACGAGGACGAGTTAAAAATAATAAAAAACAACAACAAATAAAATAAATAAATCTACGAACATTTCCTAATTTATTTACCGGGCTTGTCTGCTTATCTTCCTAATAATATAAATCCTGGACGATAGGACCAGTCACAATTTAAAATACATATCTAAAATCTCAGTTTCATATGTTCCGCGTCACACTTATTTATAATATTCTATCCCGGTCGTGGAGATATAACATTAATACATTTAAAATATAGGGCTTAGTCCTTATCGCTACTCGGCTCTACTCTTACTCGCATAATCTTTTACATTGCCAGTGAGCTGAGATCCGTAGTACGACAACGTGAGAGAGAAGGAAGCGAGGCGCGAAAACCATGTCCTTCTCTGTCACATTGTCATACTACGGTTTTCATCTCACTGACAATGTAAGAGAGTACACTACGATCAGTAAATGTGATCTCAATTACACCATGTTTGATCTCATTTTTATCCCAATAATTTTATGATTACGTTATACAATTTTTCATACAGGAAAATTTAATAATAAAAAGCGATAAGAATCGTCTTAAATATAGCATTTGGTACGCTAAGTTTTAAATGGCTCAGTTGCCTCGACTGTGCTTTTTTACTCTCTTTTGTTCGCTGTCCTTTTCTTCGTTCGGCGAACTACAAAGGCGGGTCGCGAGGCTCGAAAACCGTGTCTACTATCTCCAAGTGGTCCGAACCATTGAACTATATACACCTGGAATCAGAACATTGTTACGGGACCGTCGGTGGTAAAGGTCTTCCTTGAGTATAAATAACTCTACGTTTGGTTGTTTTAAGAAAAACAGGTTTTTATTGTTGCTTATTCGTGGATAATTTTACACTTTGTTAAACGCACTTGGTAACTCCAGACTCGGTGGTTTCTGGCTAACTGACTTTTGGGTGAAAAGGGCCTTTCTTAAGTACTACGGGCGCGGACCCTAACCCTCAGACCTAAGGGGTGGGGGTAGGTCTAGCGTTACACCCCCTTGGTTGGATTCGTCTTGCTCCTGGAAGACGTGGTTCGAGCCGCCTGGTTGTTTCAACCAGTGGTCCAGTTGTGGCTAATTTACTCAACGGTGTCAGTCGAAGCTCCCCTTGTGACGTCTGTATTACCGTTGCCAGTAGGAACACTATTAATATTGTCGTCATCTATAACAGATTGGTAATAAGGTTTAGTTCTATCAATGTGCACTCTAATGTGTTTGTTGTTTTGGAGTATGGTGAGATTGTTATTGTCGTGGGCTTCTGTCACGGCGTATGGTCCAAGCCATTCACTGTCAAGTTTTTTGAGTCTGCGCTCATTATGGAGTAATATTAAGTCTCCAACTTCATAAAGAGGATGTTTCCTGGTAATTTTGGAATCTTGGTATTTCCTTGATCGTTCCTTTGCTTGTTGGATTCTTTGTCTGGCAAGGTTGATGCCAGACTCGTGCCTCTGTCGCCATTTTTCCACCAGTTGATTGTAGGAGACACTTGATGTTCCGGCTAGTGCTGATGGTATGGTTGCCTTTCTACCGAAGGTTAATTCGAAAGGTGTAAATTCGTGGCTTTCGTGGACTGAGGTATTATACGCAAACGCGATAGACTGTAGAGTCTCGTCCCAATACTGGTTTCTTTGCGCACATTCGAGACTGGTTTTAATTAGATCCCGTATTACTGCATGTGCGCGTTCTAAACTTCCATTTCCTTGTGGATGGTAAGCGGTGGTTTTAATGTGGTCGATTTGGAATACTCGTTCGAATTCCTTCATCGTGTCGGATATGAAATTCGAACCTTGGTCGGTTAGAATGTTTTTTGGTGTAGAGAACGTATAAATGTAATGTCCCAGCAGGGCGGTGAATACTTCTTCGGATGTTATTCCCTTTAGTGGACACAGTAAGATATATTTCGTCAGAACGTCTTGTATGGTGAGAACGTATCGATTCCTCTTTTGGGAGAGAGGTAGTGGGCCGAATATATCAAGTGCGATTTTGTCATTCGGTGCAGTAGGTGTATCAGGTATTATCGCAGGCGCCTTTTGCCTGATTCGCACCAATTTTTCGATCTGGGATTGTTGGCATTTCCTGATGTATTCTACCATGTCTTGGTCCATATTGACCCAATCGTGTTGTTCCTTGAGTCTTTTAATCGAACGGTTCTCTCCAAAATGTTGCGTGGCGGTTTTTCCAGGGCATTCTGCTAGTAACTGTTGTTTTTGTTCGTGTGTCAGTTTGTTGTGTGAATTGAAGCAAATCTTAATGACGCTCTGCAGTTTGTTACCCAGGAAGTTAAACATATCTTTGAGGACTTCTCTTTCCCAAGTGGTGATGGTTGGATCGGTAATTCGGAACTGGTACATTTTAATGTTGCCCTTTTTGAGGAAGGCGATTGCCAACCCGACTTCCTCTATCCATTTGGCCTCGTTATACGGTCCTAGTGACGCGATGTCCTCGTCTTCGGTGGTGTCCTTGGAAACTTTCATCCAATGTCCTTTGTTGGTTGACTGGAGTATTCTTATTTTGTCTTCCGGATGTACGCTCTGGTTCCATAAAGTGTATTCATTATACCAATTAGTTGTTTGTAATGCGTCAATTTCATCGTTGGCTTCGTCTTCTCCCTGGTCGATTCTTGTCGGTGGTTCGTCAGCTTCAGGTACATCTCGTGTGGGTAAAACTCTCGAAAGAGCATCTGCGGCTGGATTCTCCTGTCCTTTGACGTATTCGATGGTGTAGTCATATTCCTCAAGTTTTAGTCTCCAATGAAGTAGTCGTGATGACGGGTCCTTTACATTGAATAGCCATAATAAGGATCGATGGTCTGTCTGAATTTTAAACTTTCTGCCTAGTAGGTATTGTCTGAGTCTTTTGACACTCCAAACTATACCAAGCAGTTCCTTTTCAGTTGTGCTGTAATTTCTTTCAGGTGCGTTTAGTACTCGTGATATGTAGCAACACGGGTGCCCGTTTTGTGATGGCACTGCTCCGAGTCCTACGTTTGATGCGTCAGTTGTCAATGTAAATTCCTGCCCGTAGTCTGGATACTTCAAAACCGGGGACATACAGAGTTTTGCTTTTAACGCCTCAAAACTGGCTTGGCATTCACTCGTCCACTTGAAGTCTACGTCTTTTTTTGTGAGTTCCGTAAGAGGCTTTCCAATAGTCGAAAAATTCTTGATGAATTTACGGTAATAACCTGCAAGTCCCAGGAAGGATTTTATTTCCTTCGGTGTTCGTGGCTGCTTAAATTCGTTCACTGCATCAAGTTTTGCAGGATTTGGCTTTACTCCGTCCTTGGTTATGATATGGCCTAAATACTCGAGTTCTGGTCTGAGGTACTCACATTTGTCAGGCTGAAGTTTCAGCCCTGCTTGTCGAAGTCGATCCAGTAGTATTATCAGGTTTTCGTTATGCTCTTGCATCGTTGAGCCAAATACTACTATATCGTCTAGGTAGGCGAAACATATTTTGCCAATTAGTCCTTTCAACGCCATGTCCATCATGCGTTGGAATGTGGCTGGGGCATTTTTTAATCCCAAGGGCATACGGTTGTATTCGAAGTGTCCTTCAGGAGTGGAGAATGCCGTGAATTTTTTCGATTCTTCCTCCATAGGAATCTGGTGGAACCCTGAGCTAAGGTCAAAGGCCGAAAAGAACTTTGCCTTTCCTAAGTGGTCGAGTATGTCGTCGATCACGGGTAAAGAGTAAGCGTCTTGTTCTGTTTTCTCGTTTAGCTTCCTGAAGTCGATCACTATTCTCCACTTTTTTTCACCTGATGCATCGGTTTTCTTCGGTACAACCCATAAGGGTGAGTTGTACGGAGATGTCGAATGCGCGACGATTCGTTTGTTCAACATATCCCTTATTTGTTTGGATATCTCCTGTCTATGGCACTCTGGTGGTCTGTACGAGGCGTTGTTGATCGGCTTATTGTCTGTAAGTTTGATGGTATGTTCAGCTACTTTAGAAGAGGGTAGCGGGTCACCTGGTAGTGTAAACACGTCATGGTAGTTGGAGATAATCTTCCATATGTTGTTCCGATCTGAATCTTCGGCGTGGTCGAGTCGGGTGTTTTCCAGTAGCAGTTGTACTCTGCTACTAATTTCCATTGGTGAAATCTGATTTACTCTATTTCTCTGATTTCGGATAGGCTGCATGTTTATTTCCTGGTGTTTGATATTAATATCATTTGTGGTGCTGTTGTAGATGGGTACGCGTACCCTATGGTTATTTACTGTGTATACCGAATCTGGTATTTCCGGATGGTCAAAAATGCTTACATGCCCTTTCTTGAGTCCGCATTGCACGTTAAGAACGCGTGTTGTTTGTGCGGGGACATAGTAGCCATCGTCATAAAGACGGTGACTAATGCCGTCGAGCGTCAGCGTGTTGTTGTTAAGATTATACCTGAATGATTGTAGCAAGGGTTGTCCTATAATCCCGTCCTCAGGTATTGGGAATTCTGACGGTACTGCATGAAATGTGTGTTTCTTTCTATGTAGCATGAGGGTCACGGAATATGGTGATATGTGCTTGTCGTTGCCCATCAAAAACTCTTTTTTTGTTGGTTCTCGGTCGGTTGTTGGTGGAATCAGAGTTTCTTTCACAATGTTTATTGAGGATCCGGAGTCGATGAGGTATCGTCCTGTTCTGCCGATTCGTCCCAATTTCCATTGGCATGACTGTAGTCGGGCGGAGATAGCACTGACTCGGTCAAGTACTGCTCCTGAAGCTAGTCTATCAGTTCGTCGCTTATCTCGTCGTCCCAATTGTCCTGGATTCGGTTCACTTGTTGAGGTGGGCGCCTTAGACCTGGGTCTCCCCGAAAATTTTTGCGGAAGCACTGAGCCTCGGTGTGCCCAAGTTTCTTGCAAAAATTGCAGGTCAACTTTGCACATTCTTCGAAGGGCCTGCTGTAGGTTGGTGGATTAGCAGAGGCAGGTCGATTCTGGGAAGGTGGCCTTTGTTCATTTGTCCGTCGGTACTGGAAATGGTTGGTACCTGCAGGACGTGGGGGTGGTGCCGAGGGTCGAATACGGTTTGCCTTTTCCCGGATCCATACCTCGGTTTCCATTGCATCTGTTTGTGCTTCGATCAGGTCAGTGGGTCTTAGGCTCCGAACTTGGGTACCTATGTCGTCGCGTAGACCCATTATGTATGATTTTACCGCGTTCCTCTCCTCTGTTTTTATGGCTATGCGTCGCTCGGTCGCATTTGTCTCATTTTGTATAGCGTATTTTAGTTCGTTTAATTTTTCGCGGAATCGTTGACTGTATGACTGTACGCTTTCACTGTGCAGCTGTCTTGTTTGTAAGAGCTTGGAGCGGGCGAGTTCATAGGACGTCGTGCCGCTTAGATTTTGCCGAAGGGCCAGGTACAGCTCTTCGTATGTATTCGTTTGGGTAAAACGAATAGCACGTTCGGCATTGCCGATTATTTTCTCGTCGAGGATGAAGTCGAGCAGGCGGTCGGGCTCTTTGCACTGTATTCGAGCTTTCCTCACGGATTGTATGAAATCCTCGACCCCTGCGTCATCGTGTCCTTTTATAGTGCGCACAGTGCGGATTATTTCGCTGGCTGGCGCGAGTTCTCTGTTGCGATCGCCCTGGGAACCGGTATGTCTGGGCGGACTATTTTCTGGGGAACTCCCGTGATCGTGGCGTCCCGTGGGTTGCTCCTTTCGTGAGTTCGTCGATGGTCCGCTGGCCTCATCTTCGGTGAAATCTGTTCCCAGGTGTCTCCGAATATCCTTATTTTCTTTATATCGCTTTACGTTTTCTTCTCCCAGTGTACGTATAGCTGCAGTGGACACGTCCAATTTCGTTTCTAGTTGCTCCAACTTTTGGAGCAGATGTGCCATGGGGTCCGTCTCCTGAGGCGTTGTTGTCGGGGACTGTGCCTTCGACATCCTCGTGTTTGAGTTAAGCGGGTTCTGGATACGTTCAATCACGTCACGGTCCGAACTGCTGGGGCTTTCCGTGGAATAGCCTCGTTTAGTGCGGTATTTGATGAACGCCAGAGTTCAGTAATAAGTGAACTTTCTTTCCCCTTTCTCTTCTTTTTTATTTATGGTCACGTGGTATTAGTACCGTGCAATCCTCGCAAGTTGCTACAAACTTGTCTGGATGTACAGGTAAATTTTTTATTTTTGTTAACGAGAGATATGGGCTCACAGGCTCAGTCTCATGGAGTTAGGTTACCTTTATTTCCTTTTCTGGATGTTCCAAGCTCCTCCTTGAAATGGCTCAGCGATGATTTCCTCACTTTTAAATTTTCAAACAGGTTCCAATGGTTCGTGGTCAAGGATTGTTCCCGTTGATCGTTCAGTGTCCGTTGTACGCGACTTAGGCGTAATTGAGAGATTCGGTTTAATGCTGGTGAGGAATGCGGGGAGCGTTAATAAATCACTCGTACCTGTGCACTGTATTTATTGTTTAGAAACGTGGTCGATTAGTTCGCGATCGGCACTGAAGCTTCGTCACTCATAGGCACTTATTGCTAGCTTAATCTAAGATACGACGTTAAGATTATGAGCGCGGGACAACACGGAAATAAAGAGATCACAGAAATAGAAAAATAACACAGAAAACTAAAAAGCAACTTGAACGTGCGAGGTACTTAAAAGCGTAGGTGCGGAAGGAAGGAAGAGGATCGCGACTGCCATACCTCGGCTAGATGGAAGTAAGGCTCGCAGCGGACGCTGCAAACTTCCCTTACTAGACGGACCGCGGAAGGAGAGAAATAATCGCGAAGAGGCGCACGCGGGGATACGTCGCCACGATTATTAAGAAGGAGGGTAACTCCCGATGCGAGCGCAAGGGAAGCGGAAAGGTTCCACCGTTTCTACGGTAGAATGCGAACAAGGATTTGCCTTTTTAGCACGTGTAAACTCTATAACTGCGAAGCGACGGATCGACTTTCTCAGACTGAAACGTTACGGTTCAAATCGGGGAAGACGGAGCCCGGAGGTCACATCTCCCCACTCGCGTCTACTAATTAAGCCAATTAGCGGCGATGTTTTGGCTGACGCAAACTGTCCGTATGTTAAGGGGACGCAACACGGTCAAAAGGTATACGGAACGTACCATATTGCGGCGGAGTACCTTATACAGTACTGTACATCCGTGTTGATCTTCGTATAACGCATCGCGTTCAGGGACGATTTCTTCTTCCGGAATAACGTCGTGAGAGACAATCCTGGCAGGATCGCCAATTTGTTACGGGACTTTCGGTGGTAAAGGTCTTCCTTGAGTATAAATTACTCTACGTTTGGTTGTTTTAAGAAAAACAGGTTTTTATTGTTGCTTATTCGTGGATAATTTCACACTTTGTTAAACGCACTTGGTAACTCCAGACTCGGTGGTTTCTGGCTAACTGACTTTTGGGTGAAAAAGACCTTTCTTAAGAACTACGGGCGCGGACCCTAACCCTCAGACCTAAGGGGTGGGGGTAGGTCTAGCGTTACAAACATCCATATGTAAAGTCGCCGAAAAGCGGGACAGAGAGAGAGAGTATGATTCCAGGGATACCTGTCCTTTGTTAACTGTACGATCCGTTTCAAAAATATGGGTGTAGCAGACGAGAGCCCAGTCAAGAAATTAAACCGCGTAAATCGGTGGATTACAAACAAGTGCAAACGTGCAAACCAGTTGAATCAAGGCACTTTATCCAAGCGGCAGAAACTAGGTTATGTCGTGTTGTATTAAAAATTGCAAAAGCGTGTGAACGAGGAATGGGGATATTACTTTTCACAGGTAATTAGGAATAAAAGTAAAACTGCGTAGCATATATGAGGAATAGTGTCAGCATATGGAGTTCTGAACACCATTCGTGTCGGCCCTGATTGGACCTAAGCTGTGCGCATCGCACACAGACTGACAGACGCGCACGTACACTGCGACACAAATGGTGTTCAGAGCTCCATATGCTCACACTGATGAGGAAAAGCATTTTTTATTCCCAATTAATTATATCCAAATTGTCTTTATTTACAGCTTTCCCAAGGATCCGGCATCATTTGCAGAATTTGTAACGGCAATACCGCCGACATTCGTAAAAAAAATTACGAAGTACACCACCATTTGCAGTAAACATTTTATATATGATTCATTTCAGGTAACACCATCTGGACAGAACCGCCTAAAGCAGAGAGCAATACCCACATTGTTTGACTACGATGTGGATTATTCAATAGCAAGTAGTTCAACAAATGTGGTATGTAAATATCTATATCGTGCATATTACTTAAACATTCTAGTGAAACTTATCGCCTCGGATACCCACTATGGGTCAATTTGACCCGAAGCCTGAAGATCGTCAACCCATTTTTTAGCAAAATAAAAATGTTCGCCTACGTACATTTTCGCGACGTTGCAATATATTTTAAACGTTGACAATTTGTTTATAAATTGTTTATAAAATTTTTTACAAAATTAAAATTTTTACTTCCGTGCATTATAGCGACGTTGCAATGTATTTTACGATTGTTGATAATTTGTTTATAAATTGTTCACAACTTCTTTCGAGCAAAATTTCTAAAATTTTCTGCGACATGGTCGTTAGAATTTTATAACTCGTTGAATTTACTTTGCGGTTCTCGTCTCACATAAATTTATACAAATAAAATGTCGGGTTGCCGTCCTGCAGGATGGGTCAGAATGACGTGGGATTGCGTGTCTCCTTTTTTCAATCGGGTGTCCGAGAGTTAAAGTGTTTCAAATATGTTAACGATGTAAGTACAATTGTATTATTACTTTAATCACAAGGCACCATGATTGATTTAGGTTCAACCTTCAACGAGTACAGGGATCATACAAAATTTGCATGCAGGACCCAGCAAATATTCAACAAATATTGAGGATACCGATAACGAAATGGTAGGTTGTATGACATACTAAATAGGACCGCGCCAGTAATATAAGGCATGTGAGTTTATAAGTGTAAATTGAGAAACTGTTATAAATTTATATTATATTATAGATAATAGAAGCTGCAAATACCAGCTGTGATACAAATGTCACACTTCACCAGAACTGCTCTTCTAATGATGATGTGTTGCATGCTGAAAAGTTACATGTATGTTATTATGTTTTGTTTTATGATCTTTCATTCATATTTTGTAAAATGTTAATAGTATCAAGTGTGTCATATTCAAGGTAGAATTTATCTTTACAGTCAGGACCTGCAATCAACAGAAGATCACAGGACATTGGCACACAAACATCATCCCGGATTTTAAGCAGACAGGATAAAATGGTAACTTTGCATAAAAAAGTAAGAGTGCTACAGAAGCGGTTGCAGCGACGCAACAATAGATTAAAAACGATGGAAGACTTGGTTCGGCATTTAATACTATTCTGCCCTTTGTTACCTGTACTACCCTTTCAATAATGTTGTGTACGCCGTTAAAATATACGGAACTGAACTATCTTTGCTGTACTACCCTTTTGTTGCTTCTATGACAAAAGGGTTTATGGTAAGTCGTAATAAAAACAGAATATGTTTGAAGAAAAACTGTTCCCATACAAGAAATATAGACTATATATGTTTCATAATTTGCAATTTGTATACAGAGAGATAATTCCAAATGTGTATAATCAATCAGGCATCTATTACAATTTCTGACTGTGGCAATAGCATGTGAAACTTGTTAATTACCAGTATATATATATTATTTTATTCCTAAATAAATGTTAATGGGTGAACCTGAACGAGGAAACACTACTTTCAAAAGCATAGAAAAATTAAAAAAGAGTAACACCGACTTCAAAAATCGAACATTATTTTATATTGTTCAGTGCATTTTTGAAGCCTGTTAAATAGGATACTTTCTCAAACATAATTAATAATATCAATCAAAATTATTGTAATATTTATTTTATTTATGGTCTTTGTCTATTTGAAAAAAAAAAAAAAAATGAGCAAGTATTATATTTTTACATCCACCATGAACAATTCCCAAAGGAAAGCAATTTCGATATGTATTAACAATTAACCTTTACTACCTCTAAAACAAAAAATCATGTGTAATTTGAATGCGTTTGATAATATTTTTTACTTTATTTTGTGATCATACACATTAATTTCTGTGACATACTGACATCACCTACTGAAAAATCTAAATAGAAGAGAGCAACTCTTTTCGAACCGGTCATATCTAGTCAAATCTCTGTGGAACTTACGTCGAACGGCGCAAATCGACTGTATGTCCCAAAGGTCCAGTGGTAAGAGTGAGACAGAATACCAAAATATCTTTCTTCTCTCTCTAACAGCGAGGCGCGGCTGTTCCTGCACCCGTGCACATTCCAGGTATTCTATAGTTCAATGTAGCCAATTGAATGGTGGAGTCGCAAGCGGTCTTGCACGGAACTACAAAAGTTACTAGGAATATATATACGTTGGTTTCCAAATCATTGGACTCGCGACGTGCACATTATACACAATAACGCACGTTTAAAATAAATTATTTATATGAAATTGAAGTAATAGTGTAACATAAAATAGTGTGTATATATATACAAGTAATAGTATATATAATACGGTAATTTTTATTATATTTACGTGCCATTATACACAATAACGCAGGTTTAAAATGAATTATTTATATGAAATTAAAGTAATAGTGTAACATAATATAGTGTGTATATATATATATATAAGTAATAGTATATGTAATACGATATTTTTATTATATTTGAAGGGTTACATTAAAGTAAATTCATAATAACACTGTAATCAATTTATTAATCCTATTATAATTCACCTAAATATACATCAAATATCAGTGACATATGTGAAGTACATTTTGGTTTACAAACAATGGTATTTATTCGCGTCGTCAAATCAATTAAACGTATCCTATCCATATAAACTGACAGACATTCAAAAGCTGCCTAACGTGATCTCGCCTGTATGTATGGCGAAGTAGTATTCACCTCTGAATTCCTCTTCCTCACGATATCCAGGCCACATGTCGGAATAGCATATGTGTATTTCCCCCGGATATTCGTTATGTCGGTATTGATTGTCCTTACGATTTTCCGAAGATGTCATCATGCTAAGTGGGTTCATACAAAATTGTTTTAATAATGTGAAGAACTGATGAAATTTATATTGACAGTCAATAGCTAAAAATATAAATGTACATGTACCCTAGATCAATTGTCTCATAATGTACATGACTTTTGCAGTCCATGTTACTTCCAGTCACCAATATGGGGCCAGAACAATTTAGTGCTCAGGTCATTCTTGATAATATAATATAGGCAATGAACCTGTAAAATGAAGACATTTATTACATTGAAACTTCATACCAAATCCAATGCCCTGAACAGGGACCAACCCACCATAGCAGCAACAAAATTTTACATTTGTTTCCAACACCAAGTTGAACAGCGGAATCAGGAAAAGAATCGTATACATAATGTATAATGTAGGATTGCCCTCTTCTGGGTTGAGAATGGAATGAATCAATGTATTTCAACCCTTACATGTTTCAAAACAATTAGTTTCCTCATCAGGAGTCTATAACATACAAAAGTGAACTAATGTAAATGTCTATTACATTTTAGTTGTAGATCTAGCGGATGTATCCTATTGTGGTGGTACTCACGTAAATTGATATAGGATGCAGTATTGAGATGGTATGTTTGAAAATTTAACCAATTTTTCCTATGTGATTCATTCAATTTTTTCACATTGCACAGTGTCTGAAAGCAAATCAGTGCGTTGAAGAAACCATGGCCAGAAATATGCAAAGCTTACATAATTTTCAACATTTCTCACATTGTAAAATTTTAACTCTCCAAGATTTGACACATTTCTGCATTTTAATTTTGTAATATTAACCAATCTCACCGGTCTTCGCCAATCGCTGATTGGATTAGGATCGTTTCGTTTCACGTTTGAACAATATTTTGGTTGCTTTCTAATACAACACATACTTACGGATGAATATATTTATGTTAAAGTATATGACTCGATGTCTCCCAAGAAGTGTTTGTGGTGTCGGTATGTTTACCTTTAGCAGAGTGAAGGGCCGGCATTAAACGTTTCAACCCCACAGATAGCAATTTTTCTTAAGGAAACGGGGGCGCACCGAAGAAAAAAAAATGTTGCAGAACAATTTTCAGAGCGCGGCACCCTATAAGGTACCCACTTTGCCGAATAATAGGCCCTTCACTATACGTAGTACCCTGCAAGACCGCTTGCGACTCCACCGTTCATATTGGCTTCATTCCCCAGATCCTGATCTCGCATCCATTGTATAGATATCAGTGCTCCGTCCCCTTATTCCTATGTCCATGTCCGCAACACGAGGCGGCAATTGGTCGGCGCGACAAAGTTGCGTCGCCAGCCTCCTGTGAACCGGGTTAATCTCTATCCAACTTTATCCTATACAACGTCAGTTTGTCTCGACCATTCTCAACCGTTCTGAGTTCTGACACAAACGAGGTATAGAATAGACACCGCATCTTATGGACCTTCGTGTCACACGTCTAGAAATACCGACGGAGCAGAAAACGAGGCAAGTTGGAGCGCCCTCTGCGTATGCGAACGGCAGAAGTCATAGGCCCGTATTCAAATACTGCGCTTAGGCCTCGGCTTGAGTCGGGATTACGTAAACCTGGCTCAGACGTGTAATCCGGGTTCAGAAACCTGGCTTGGATCAGATTCTCAAACCAGGATTACATTTGCGTGCCCCCACTCCGATTAAGCCCCGCCCACCGTGTTGTTACACGGGTACACAGGCTTCTCGCATAAAAGTGTAGAGGTCGGTCGGAGTGGGGGTCGAGAAATGTAAGCCTGGCCTGAGACGCCTTGGAAAGGCCTCTTGAGCCGGGATTACGGCCGTTTTTCGCGCCAAATCTGTAAAAATATAACCAAACGTTTACACGACTGTTTAGCAGTTCAGCAGCGTTAAGGTTGGTTAAGGTAATGTTCACCCATGGACAATCAGCAACAAGCAAATTGAGGAGAAGAATAGAGAACTGCTGTTTCGAAATAGACAGATTGTTCGCGATGATGAGCTCATTCAGGGTGTTCCAGTAGTACAAAGTGTAGAGGATTTGCAAATTTATGAAAGAAAACTTAAAACATCTGCAATTTTACAAAAATCGGTAATTATTTTTTAATAACATATGTCGTGTAAAACATACTACAAAAATGACCTTTCGATCAATAGTTACGTCGCAGTCTCAAAAATATAATCGTAATTACAATACAGACTTATAAGTTAAGGTTATTTATTATTTATTATTACATTTATAGTAGAACTTGATAATTGAGGATTAATCAAAATAATATATTCTATAACATAAATTGGCTTGAATTATTTACAATGTTAAACAGAATCATATGGAGAGTGTAATATTGAATAAATATTCTTGGAACTTTGAGGCAATATTCCGTGTCATATTCATGCAATATTCCCACAAGTTACGAAGAGGCGGACATAGTAATATCGCTGCAACATTCTTGCAATAATCCGGCGAAGTCACCTGCAAGGTTTCGCATTGTAAAGTAATATTTATACAACCTTCCAACAATATTCCTTGCTGTCTGGGTAGCCGAGATTCAGACAAGAAGAACGGTACATGAGCGAGTGAATAAATGCTGCTTTTTATTAGTTGTAATGCAAAATCTGTAAAAACAACCAAAAGCGTCCACACGACTGTTCAGTAGTGTTCAGGTAATGTTCAGCCATGGACAACCAGCAAGAAGTAAATATTGAGGAGGAGAATTTGAAACTTGCAGTTCCGAGACGGATTGTTCGCGATAATTGGTATAATTAATCAATCGGCAAGGCATCGATTTCAACGCACATCTTGTTAAATTGGAATTGGGTGGCCGTGAAAACTATCTCGAATGTTCCGCCTTTTTGGTGGCATTACACCTCAGCGCTGCGTGCGGCCCATGGGTGATTTGGCCGATGGTGTTGATACAAGACTGTTACGCAGCATGCGGAATATTATATAAGTAAGTTCCAGTGGCTCATGTCTGACGATAATACAACACTCTTCTCTCATTCGTGGTCCTAAATCGGATAATTCCGAAGTTTCCCGCAAGCGAAGCAAGCCGCATGCAGTGTCAGCATATCGACTCTGAACACCATTCGTGTCGCAGGTATGTGCGTGTCGGTGTGCGATGCGCGCAGCTTAGGCCCAATCAGGGCCTTAGCATCGCACACAGGCGAGCACGTACACTGCAACACGCATGGTGTTTAGAGCTCGAAATGCTGGCACTGGCCGCATGGCACGCCTTGGCCACGCCCATTATCCAATGACTGCCAGGATCTCCCTTCCACGCGACGTCTAAACCGCGTTTGTGAATACACGAAAAATCTGAACCCGGATTACGCATCTGAGCCAGCTTTACGTAATCCCGACTCAAGCCAAGGTCGAAGCGCAGTATTTGAATACGGGCCTCAGAATGGGCTATCATGCAGCTTCTCCCTTTGGCCAATGGCGGCGTTTGCGAGCTGCACGATAGCCGATTATGAAATTGTTAATTACAGGCAAACTACGATGTCGTAAACTCCGAAATCGATACAGTGGCTTGCGAAAACCATTCGTAAATGATTGAGACCGTTAGAGATGAGATACGTCAAAATTATTTTGTTACTCTATGTCCGAAGAGCGATTCTCGCCTCGGCCAACGGCGGCGCTTGCGAGCTGCACGTTAGCCGATCCTGAAATTGTTAATAACGAGCAAAATATGATTTCGTAAACTCCGAAATCGATACAGTAGCTTGCGAAAACTATTCGTAAACGATTGAGACCGTTATACACGAAATACGTCAAAGTTATTTCGCCACTTTCTGCATCTCCTTTCGCCAACGGCGGCGCTTGCGAGCAAATCAACGCTGCACGATAGCCGATTATGAAATTGTTAATTACAGGCAAACTACGACTTCGTAAACTCTGAAATCGTTACAGTGGCTTGCTTAAACTATTCGTAAACGATTGAGACCGTTACACACGAGATACGTCAAAATTATTTCGCCAGAGTTTGTATCTGGTCAGCTTCTGCTTTCGGCCACTGGAGGCGCTTGCAAGACCTACATTACCCGATTCTCGAAATTGTTAATTACGGCCAAACTACGATTTCGTAAACTCTGCAATCGATACAGCAGCTTGCGTAAACTATTCGTAAACGATTGAGACCAAAATAAGCGAAATCGGTGATAGTTGTCCGCTAACTATACGGCGGTGAACATATCAATCTAAATCAAGATAGGGCGATAGCGTTTGAACGGCTTTGTAAAAATGCTGAAAAGCAGAAGCAACGTTTCGATGAAACGCGCAGAACAAATATTGTATATAAAGACGGCGACTCTGTTTTTGTAAAACCCGCCGATACAAGGAGGGCGAAAACAGACCGTAAGTTTGAGGGTCCATTTGTAATTTTGAAAACCCTGGCAAATGATCGTTATGAGATTTTGAGCAAAAGTGGTTGGCCACAAATTGTGCCTAAGGACCGATTGCGTCCTTGGAAGGGCGAATGGACGGCTGATAACGATGCCACTGATAGTGAGCGAGAGAACACGGATGAGCCATGTTAGCGTTGTATGTTTATGTTTGCTTATGTTTGTTTATGTTTGTCTATGTTTGTTATGTTTGCTTATATTTTATTAATACTATGTGAGATCTTTTGTAGCTGAGTTGTTTTTTTCCTCTTGCATGGAAAATAGAAAATAAATAAATAAAAAAAAAAAACATGAATGACTATAAAAAGTACGTTTTTGTCATTGCCTTTTTCTTTGTTCTCACATATAAAAACTTTACTATCCATGAATGAGGCTGCATGATTGAAAACGTATGTTGGAAGATGGAAGTTGGTTGCGTTTGAGAGTAACGATAGCACGATGCAGGTTGCTGCGCGTGGCTGTAGACGTTACGATCTCTGGAAGACGCTGTGTGATGGAAGTGCGCGTGCACGGTCCATCTGCCGACACATTTGTGAGTGTTGTCTGGGTTTTTGGGTAAGGTGCTTGAAGGCACTGTCGCATATTGTTGTGTGACGTGGTTTAGCCTTGTGTTTGAGACCACGGGGCCGAAGTGACGCTTTGTGTCTGTTGGCAAGTTTGCAATGAGTGATTGCTGCGATGTAACACTATGTGGTGGCTGCTAGCTGTATTACATTGGAAAATACTGTTGTATTGAAAGCTGTTATGCATGAGAGAATAAGAGTTTTGCTCAAAGGGTAATGATGCTTCTCGAGAACGCGAAGCAGGTCAGTTTGGCCGTGTTAGCGATGCATTTGATTTCGCCCATAACACGCGGTAATTCGACAGTGGCACACGACAGTGCGTTGCTGTGTCACCTGTTTTTGGAGGCGCCGAGAGTCGCGGATCATATGTTTACCTCGGCGGCCGGTGCATTGACCTGTGTCTCAGTAAGAGTAAGCATTGTTAACAAATGCGAGAGTGAATCTCGCCGAAGATCGGAGCAGGCTTTGCCTGTTGGAAAGAGGACGGAGCTTGACCCCTCTGCACTTCCCCCAGAATCGCTAAAACGAACAAATCTCGTCGAGCTATTTTGCGGGTTGCTAACATGCCTGTGCTTGCTGTGCTGCCTGTGCTTGCTGTGCTGCCTGTGCTGCCTGTGCTTGCTGTGCTGCCTGTGCTTGCTGCCTGTGCTTGCTGCCTGTGCTTGCTGTACTTGCTGTGCTGCCTGTGCTTGTTGTGCTGCCTGTGCTTGCTGCCTGTGCTGCCTGTGCTTGCTGCCTGTGCTTGCTGTGTTGCCTGTGCTTGCTGCCTGTGCTTGCTGTGCTGCCTGTGCTTGCTGCCTGTGCTTGCTGTGCTGCCTGTGCTTGCTACCTGTGCTTGCTGCCTGTGCTTGCTGTGCTGCCTGTGCTTGCTGCCTCTGCTTGCTGTGCTTCCTGTGCTTGCTGTGCTGCCTGTGCTTACTGTGCTGCCTGTGCTTGCGGCCTGTGCTTGCTGTGCTGCCTGTGCTTGCTGCCTCTGCTTGCTGCCTGTGCTTGCTGCCTGTGCTTGCTGTGCTGCCTGTGCTTTCTGCCTGTGCTTTCTGTGCTACCTGTGCTTGCTGCCTGTGCTTGCTGTGCTGCCTGTGCTTGCTGCCTGTGCTTGCTGTGCTGCCTGTGCTTGCTGTGCTGCCTGTGCTTGCTGCCTGTGCTTGCTGTGCTGCCTGTGCTTGCTGCCTGTGCTTGCTGTGCTGCCTGTGCTTGCTGCCTGTGCTTGCTGTGCTGCCTGTGCTTTCTGCCTGTGCTTTCTGTGCCACCTGTGCTTGCTGCCTGTGCTTGCTGTGCTGCCTGTGCTGCCTGTGCTTGCTGTGCTTGCTGTGCTGCCTGTGCTTGGTGTGCTGCCTGTGCTTGCTGTGCTGCCTGTGCTTGCTGCCTGTGCTTGCTGTGCTGCCTGTTAGCGATGCATTTGATTTCGCCCATATCACGCGGTAATTCGACAGTGGCACACGGCAGTGTGTTGCTGTGTCACCTGTTTTTGGAGGCGCCGAGAGTCGCGGATCATATGTTTACCTCGGCGGCCGGTGCATTGACCTGCGTCTCAGTAAGAGTAAGCATAGTAAACAAATGCGAGAGTGAATCTCGCCGAAGATCGGAGCAGGCTTTGCCTGTTGGAAAGAGGACGGAGCTTGACCCCTCTGCACTTCCCCCAGAATCGCTAAAACGAACTCATCTCGTCGAGATATTTTGCGGGTTTCTAACATGCCTGTGCTTGCTGCCTGTGCTTGCTGTGCTGCCTGTGCTTGCTGCCTGTGCTTGCTGTGCTGCCTGTGCTGTGCTGCCTGGGCTTGCTGTGCTGCCCGTGCTTGCTGCCTGTGCTTGCTGTGCTGCCTGTGCTTGCTGCCTGTGCTTGCTGCCTGTGCTTGCTGCCTGTGCTTGCTGCCTGTGCTTGTTGCCTGTGCTTGCTGTGCTGCCTGTGCTTGCTGTGCTGCCTGTGCTGCCTGTGCTTGCTGCGCTGCCTGTGCTTGCTGTGCTGCCTGTGCTTGGTGCCTGTGCTTGCTGCCTGTGCTTGCTGTGCTGCCTGTGCTTGCTGCCTGTGCTTGCTGTGCTGCCTGTGCTTGGTGTCTGTGCTTGCTGCCTCTGCTTGCTGTGCTGCCTGTGCTTGCTGCCTGTGCTTGCTGTGCTGCCTGAGCTGCCTGTGCTTGCTGCCTGTGCTTGCTGTGCTGCCTGTGCTTGCTGCCTGTGCTTGCTGCCTGTGCTTGCTGTGCTGCCTGTGCTTGGTGCCTGTGCTTGCTGCCTGTGCTTGGTGCCTCTGCTTGCTGCCTGTGCTGCCTGTGCTTGCTGCCTGTGCTTGCTGTGCTGCCTGTGCTTGCTGCCTGTGCTTGCTGTGCTGCCTGTGCTTGCTGCCTGTGCTTGCTGTGCTGCCTGTGCTTGCTGTTTGTGCTTGCTGCGCTGCCTGTGCTTGCTGTGCTGCCTGTGCTTGCTGCCTGTGCTTGCTGTGCTGCCTGTGCTTGTTGCCTCTGCTTGCTGTGCTGCCTGTGCTTGCTGCCTGTGCTTACTGTGCTGCCTGTGCTTGCTGCCTGTGCTTGCTGTGCTGCCTGTGCTTGCTGTGCTGCCTGTTAGCGATGCATTTGATTTCGCCCATAACACGCGGTAATTCGACAGTGGCACACGACAGTGCGTTGCGGTGTCACCTGTTTTTGGAGGTGCCGAGAGTCGCGGATCATATGTTTACCTCGGCGGCCGGTGCATTGACCTGCGTCTCAGTAAGAGTAAGCATTGTAAACAAATGCGAGAGTGAATCTCGCCGAAGATCGGAGCAGGCTTTGCCTGTTGGAAAGAGGACGGAGCTTGACCCCTCTGCCCTTCCCCCAGAATCGCTAAAACGAACACATCTCGTCGAGCTATTTAGCGGGTTTCTAACATGCCTGTGCTTGCTGCCTGTGCTTGCTGCCTGTGCTTGCTACCTGTGCTTACTGTGTTGCCTGTGCTTGCTGTGCTGCCTGTGCTTGCTGCCTGTGCTTGCTGCCTGTGCTTGCTGTGCCGCCTGTGCTTGTTGTGCTGCCTGTGCTGCCTGTGCTTGCTGTGCTGCCAGTGCTTGCTGCCTGTGCTTGCTGTGCTTGCTATGCTGCCTGTGCAAACTGCCTGTGCAAGCTGCCTGTGCTTGCTGTGCTGCCTGTGCTTGCTGCCTGTGCTTGCTGCCTGTGCTTGCTGTGCTGCATGTGCATGCTGCTTGTGCTTGCAGTGCTGCCTGTGCTTGCTGTGCTGCCTGTGCTTGCTGCCTGTTCTTGCTGTGCTGCCTGTGCTTGCTGCCTGTGCTTGCTGTGCTTGCTGTGCTGCCTGTTAGCGATGCATTTGATTTCGCCCATAACACGCGGTAATTCGAAAGTGGCACACGACAGTGCGTTGCTGTGTCACCTGTTTTTGGAGGCGCCGAGAGTCGCGGATCATGTGTTTACCTCGGCGGCCGGTGCATTGACCTGCGTCTCAGTAAGAGTAAGCATTGTAAACAAATGCGAGAGTGAATCTCGCCGAAGATCGGAGCAGGCTTTGCCTGTTGGAAAGAGGACGGAGCTTGACCCCTTTGCACTTCCCCCAGAATCGCTAAAACGAACTCATCTCGTCGAGATATTTTGCGGGTTTCTAACATGCCTGTGCTTGCTGCCTGTGCTTGCTGTGCTGCCTGTGCTTGCTGCCTGTGCTTGCTGTGCTGCCTGTGCTGTGCTGCCTGGGCTTGCTGTGCTGCCCGTGCTTGCTGCCTGTGCTTGCTGTGCTGCCTGTGCTTGCTGCCTGTGCTTGCTGCCTGTGCTTGCTGCCTGTGCTTGCTGTGCTGCCTGAGCTGCCTGTGCTTGCTGCCTGTGCTTGCTGTGCTGCCTGTGCTTGCTGTGCTGCCTGTGCTTGTTGCCTGTGCTTGCTGTGCTGCCTGTAATTGCTGCCTGTGCTTGCTGTGCTGCCTGTGCTGCCTGTGCTTGCTGCGCTGCCTGTGCTTGCTGTGCTGCCTGTGCTTGGTGCCTGTGCTTGCTGCCTGTGCTTGCTGTGCTGCCTGTGCTTGCTGCCTGTGCTTGCTGTGCTGCCTGTGCTTGGTGTCTGTGCTTGCTGCCTCTGCTTGCTGTGCTGCCTGTGCTTGCTGCCTGTGCTTGCTGTGCTGCCTGAGCTGCCTGTGCTTGCTGCCTGTGCTTGCTGCCTGTGCTTGGTGCCTCTGCTTGCTGCCTGTGCTGCCTGTGCTTGCTGCCTGTGCTTGCTGTGCTGCCTGTGCTTGCTGCCTGTGCTTGCTGCCTGTGCTTGCTGTGCCGCCTGTGCTTGTTGTGCTGCCTGTGCTGCCTGTGCTTGCTGTGCTGCCAGTGCTTGCTGCCTGTGCTTGCTGTGCTTGCTATGCTGCCTGTGCAAACTGCCTGTGCAAGCTGCCTGTGCTTGCTGTGCTGCCTGTGCTTGCTGCCTGTGCTTGCTGCCTGTGCTTGCTGTGCTGCATGTGCATGCTGCTTGTGCTTGCAGTGCTGCCTGTGCTTGCTGTGCTGCCTGTGCTTGCTGCCTGTTCTTGCTGTGCTGCCTGTGCTTGCTGCCTGTGCTTGCTGTGCTTGCTGTGCTGCCTGTTAGCGATGCATTTGATTTCGCCCATAACACGCGGTAATTCGAAAGTGGCACACGACAGTGCGTTGCTGTGTCACCTGTTTTTGGAGGCGCCGAGAGTCGCGGATCATGTGTTTACCTCGGCGGCCGGTGCATTGACCTGCGTCTCAGTAAGAGTAAGCATTGTAAACAAATGCGAGAGTGAATCTCGCCGAAGATCGGAGCAGGCTTTGCCTGTTGGAAAGAGGACGGAGCTTGACCCCTTTGCACTTCCCCCAGAATCGCTAAAACGAACTCATCTCGTCGAGATATTTTGCGGGTTTCTAACATGCCTGTGCTTGCTGCCTGTGCTTGCTGTGCTGCCTGTGCTTGCTGCCTGTGCTTGCTGTGCTGCCTGTGCTGTGCTGCCTGGGCTTGCTGTGCTGCCCGTGCTTGCTGCCTGTGCTTGCTGTGCTGCCTGTGCTTGCTGCCTGTGCTTGCTGCCTGTGCTTGCTGCCTGTGCTTGCTGTGCTGCCTGAGCTGCCTGTGCTTGCTGCCTGTGCTTGCTGTGCTGCCTGTGCTTGCTGTGCTGCCTGTGCTTGTTGCCTGTGCTTGCTGTGCTGCCTGTAATTGCTGCCTGTGCTTGCTGTGCTGCCTGTGCTGCCTGTGCTTGCTGCGCTGCCTGTGCTTGCTGTGCTGCCTGTGCTTGGTGCCTGTGCTTGCTGCCTGTGCTTGCTGTGCTGCCTGTGCTTGCTGCCTGTGCTTGCTGTGCTGCCTGTGCTTGGTGTCTGTGCTTGCTGCCTCTGCTTGCTGTGCTGCCTGTGCTTGCTGCCTGTGCTTGCTGTGCTGCCTGAGCTGCCTGTGCTTGCTGCCTGTGCTTGCTGTGCTGCCTGTGCTTGCTGCCTGTGCTTGCTGCCTGTGCTTGCTGTGCTGCCTGTGCTTGGTGCCTGTGCTTGCTGCCTGTGCTTGGTGCCTCTGCTTGCTGCCTGTGCTGCCTGTGCTTGCTGCCTGTGCTTGCTGTGCTGCCTGTGCTTGCTGCCTGTGCTTGCTGTGCTGCCTGTGCTTGCTGCCTGTGCTTGCTGTGCTGCCTGAGCTGCCTGTGCTTGCTGCCTGTGCTTGCTGTGCTGCCTGTGCTTGCTGCCTGTGCTTGCTGCCTGTGCTTGCTGTGCTGCCTGTGCTTGGTGCCTGTGCTTGCTGCCTGTGCTTGGTGCCTCTGCTTGCTGCCTGTGCTGCCTGTGCTTGCTGCCTGTGCTTGCTGTGCTGCCTGTGCTTGCTGCCTGTGCTTGCTGTGCTGCCTGTGCTTGCTGCCTGTGCTTGCTGTGCTGCCTGTGCTTGCTGTTTGTGCTTGCTGCGCTGCCTGTGCTTGCTGTGCTGCCTGTGCTTGCTGCCTGTGCTTGCTGTGCTGCCTGTGCTTGTTGCCTCTGCTTGCTGTGCTGCCTGTGCTTGCTGCCTGTGCTTACTGTGCTGCCTGTGCTTGCTGCCTGTGCTTGCTGTGCTGCCTGTGCTTGCTGTGCTGCCTGTTAGCGATGCATTTGATTTCGCCCATAACACGCGGTAATTCGACAGTGGCACACGACAGTGCGTTGCGGTGTCACCTGTTTTTGGAGGTGCCGAGAGTCGCGGATCATATGTTTACCTCGGCGGCCGGTGCATTGACCTGCGTCTCAGTAAGAGTAAGCATTGTAAACAAATGCGAGAGTGAATCTCGCCGAAGATCGGAGCAGGCTTTGCCTGTTGGAAAGAGGACGGAGCTTGACCCCTCTGCCCTTCCCCCAGAATCGCTAAAACGAACACATCTCGTCGAGCTATTTAGCGGGTTTCTAACATGCCTGTGCTTGCTGCCTGTGCTTGCTGCCTGTGCTTGCTACCTGTGCTTACTGTGTTGCCTGTGCTTGCTGTGCTGCCTGTGCTTGCTGCCTGTGCTTGCTGCCTGTGCTTGCTGTGCCGCCTGTGCTTGTTGTGCTGCCTGTGCTGCCTGTGCTTGCTGTGCTGCCAGTGCTTGCTGCCTGTGCTTGCTGTGCTTGCTATGCTGCCTGTGCAAACTGCCTGTGCAAGCTGCCTGTGCTTGCTGTGCTGCCTGTGCTTGCTGCCTGTGCTTGCTGCCTGTGCTTGCTGTGCTGCATGTGCATGCTGCTTGTGCTTGCAGTGCTGCCTGTGCTTGCTGTGCTGCCTGTGCTTGCTGCCTGTTCTTGCTGTGCTGCCTGTGCTTGCTGCCTGTGCTTGCTGTGCTTGCTGTGCTGCCTGTTAGCGATGCATTTGATTTCGCCCATAACACGCGGTAATTCGAAAGTGGCACACGACAGTGCGTTGCTGTGTCACCTGTTTTTGGAGGCGCCGAGAGTCGCGGATCATGTGTTTACCTCGGCGGCCGGTGCATTGACCTGCGTCTCAGTAAGAGTAAGCATTGTAAACAAATGCGAGAGTGAATCTCGCCGAAGATCGGAGCAGGCTTTGCCTGTTGGAAAGAGGACGGAGCTTGACCCCTTTGCACTTCCCCCAGAATCGCTAAAACGAACTCATCTCGTCGAGATATTTTGCGGGTTTCTAACATGCCTGTGCTTGCTGCCTGTGCTTGCTGCCTGTGCTTGCTGTGCTGCCTGTGCTGTGCTGCCTGGGCTTGCTGTGCTGCCCGTGCTTGCTGCCTGTGCTTGCTGTGCTGCCTGTGCTTGCTGCCTGTGCTTGCTGCCTGTGCTTGCTGCCTGTGCTTGCTGCCTGTGCTTGCTGTGCTGCCTGAGCTGCCTGTGCTTGCTGCCTGTGCTTGCTGTGCTGCCTGTGCTTGCTGTGCTGCCTGTGCTTGTTGCCTGTGCTTGCTGTGCTGCCTGTAATTGCTGCCTGTGCTTGCTGTGCTGCCTGTGCTGCCTGTGCTTGCTGCGCTGCCTGTGCTTGCTGTGCTGCCTGTGCTTGGTGCCTGTGCTTGCTGCCTGTGCTTGCTGTGCTGCCTGTGCTTGCTGCCTGTGCTTGCTGTGCTGCCTGTGCTTGGTGTCTGTGCTTGCTGCCTCTGCTTGCTGTGCTGCCTGTGCTTGCTGCCTGTGCTTGCTGTGCTGCCTGAGCTGCCTGTGCTTGCTGCCTGTGCTTGCTGCCTGTGCTTGGTGCCTCTGCTTGCTGCCTGTGCTGCCTGTGCTTGCTGCCTGTGCTTGCTGTGCTGCCTGTGCTTGCTGCCTGTGCTTGCTGCCTGTGCTTGCTGTGCCGCCTGTGCTTGTTGTGCTGCCTGTGCTGCCTGTGCTTGCTGTGCTGCCAGTGCTTGCTGCCTGTGCTTGCTGTGCTTGCTATGCTGCCTGTGCAAACTGCCTGTGCAAGCTGCCTGTGCTTGCTGTGCTGCCTGTGCTTGCTGCCTGTGCTTGCTGCCTGTGCTTGCTGTGCTGCATGTGCATGCTGCTTGTGCTTGCAGTGCTGCCTGTGCTTGCTGTGCTGCCTGTGCTTGCTGCCTGTTCTTGCTGTGCTGCCTGTGCTTGCTGCCTGTGCTTGCTGTGCTTGCTGTGCTGCCTGTTAGCGATGCATTTGATTTCGCCCATAACACGCGGTAATTCGAAAGTGGCACACGACAGTGCGTTGCTGTGTCACCTGTTTTTGGAGGCGCCGAGAGTCGCGGATCATGTGTTTACCTCGGCGGCCGGTGCATTGACCTGCGTCTCAGTAAGAGTAAGCATTGTAAACAAATGCGAGAGTGAATCTCGCCGAAGATCGGAGCAGGCTTTGCCTGTTGGAAAGAGGACGGAGCTTGACCCCTTTGCACTTCCCCCAGAATCGCTAAAACGAACTCATCTCGTCGAGATATTTTGCGGGTTTCTAACATGCCTGTGCTTGCTGCCTGTGCTTGCTGTGCTGCCTGTGCTTGCTGCCTGTGCTTGCTGTGCTGCCTGTGCTGTGCTGCCTGGGCTTGCTGTGCTGCCCGTGCTTGCTGCCTGTGCTTGCTGTGCTGCCTGTGCTTGCTGCCTGTGCTTGCTGCCTGTGCTTGCTGCCTGTGCTTGCTGTGCTGCCTGAGCTGCCTGTGCTTGCTGCCTGTGCTTGCTGTGCTGCCTGTGCTTGTTGCCTGTGCTTGCTGTGCTGCCTGTAATTGCTGCCTGTGCTTGCTGTGCTGCCTGTGCTGCCTGTGCTTGCTGCGCTGCCTGTGCTTGCTGTGCTGCCTGTGCTTGGTGCCTGTGCTTGCTGCCTGTGCTTGCTGTGCTGCCTGTGCTTGCTGCCTGTGCTTGCTGTGCTGCCTGTGCTTGGTGTCTGTGCTTGCTGCCTCTGCTTGCTGTGCTGCCTGTGCTTGCTGCCTGTGCTTGCTGTGCTGCCTGAGCTGCCTGTGCTTGCTGCCTGTGCTTGCTGTGCTGCCTGTGCTTGCTGCCTGTGCTTGCTGCCTGTGCTTGCTGTGCTGCCTGTGCTTGGTGCCTGTGCTTGCTGCCTGTGCTTGGTGCCTCTGCTTGCTGCCTGTGCTGCCTGTGCTTGCTGCCTGTGCTTGCTGTGCTGCCTGTGCTTGCTGCCTGTGCTTGCTGTGCTGCCTGTGCTTGCTGCCTGTGCTTGCTGTGCTGCCTGTGCTTGCTGCGCTGCCTGTGCTTGCTGCCTGTACTTGGTGTGCTGCCTGTGCTTGCTCCCTGTGCTTGCTGCCTGTGCTTGCTGTGCTGCCTGTGCTTGCTGTGCTGCCTGTGCTTGCTGTTTGTGCTTGCTGCGCTGCCTGTGCTTGCTGCCTGTGCTTGCTGTGCTGCCTGTGCTTGCTGCCTGTGCTTACTGTGCCGCCTGTGCTTGTTGTGCTGCCTGTGCTGCCTGTGCTTGCTGTGCTGCCTGTGCTTGCTGCCTGTGCTTGCTGTGCTGCCTGTGCTTGCTGCGCTGCCTGTGCTTGCTGCCTGTACTTGGTGTGCTGCCTGTGCTTGCTCCCTGTGCTTGCTGCCTGTGCTTGCTGTGCTGCCTGTGCTTGCTGTGCTGCCTGTGCTTGCTGTTTGTGCTTGCTGCGCTGCCTGTGCTTGCTGCCTGTGCTTGCTGTGCTGCCTGTGCTTGCTGCCTGTGCTTACTGTGCCGCCTGTGCTTGTTGTGCTGCCTGTGCTGCCTGTGCTTGCTGTGCTGCCTGTGCTTGCTGCCTGTGCTTGCTGTGCTTGCTATGCTGTCTGTGCAAGCTGCCTGTGCTTGCTGTGCTGCCTGGGCTTGCTGTGCTGCCCGTGCTTGCTGCCTGTGCTTGCTGTGCTGCCTGTGCTTGCTGCCTGTGCTTGCTGCCTGTGCTTGCTGTGCTGCCTGTGCTTGCTGCCTGAGCTGCCTTTGCTTGCTGCCTGTGCTTGCTGTGCTGCCTGTGCTTGCTGTCTGTGCTTGCTGTGCTGCCTGTGCTTGGTGTGCTGCCTGAACTTGCTGCCTGTGCTTGCTGTGCTGCCTGTGCTTGCTGCCTGTGCTTGCTGCCTGTGCTTGCTGTGCTGCCTGTGCTTGCTGCCTGTGCTTGCTGTCCTGCCTGTGCTTGCTGCCTGTGCTTGCTGTGCTGCCTGTGCTTGCTGCCTGTGCTTGCTGTGCTGCCTGTGCTTGCTGTGCTGCCTGTTAGCGATGCATTTGATTTCGCCCATAACACGCGGTAATTCGACAGTGGCACACGACAGTGCGTTGCTGTGTCACCTGTTTTTGGAGGCGCCGAGAGTCGCGGATCATATGTTTACCTCGGCGGCCGGTGCATTGACCTGCGTCTTAGTAAGAGTAAGCATTGTGAACAAATGCGAGAGTGAATCTCGCCGAAGATCGGAGCAGGCTTTGCCTGTTGGAAAGAGGACGGAGCTTGACCCCTCTGCACTTCCCCCAGAATCGCTAAAACGAACACATCTCGTCGTGCTATTTTGCGGGTTTCTAGCATACCTGTGCTTGCTGTGATGCCTGTGCTTGCTGGCTGTGCTTGCTGTGATGCCTGTGCTTGCTGGCTGTGCTTGCTGTGATGCCTGTGCTTGCTGGCTGTGCTTGCTGTGCTGCCTGTGCTTGCTGTGCTTGCTGTGCTGCCTGTGCTTGCTGTGCTGCCTGTGCTTGCTGCCTGTGCTTGCTGCCTGTGCTTGCTGTGCTGCCTGTGCTTGCTGCCTGTGCTTGCTGTGCTGCCTGTGCTTGCTGCCTGTGCTGTGCTGCCTGTGCTTGGTGTGCTGCCTGTGCTTGCTGTGCTGCCTGTGCTTGCTGTGCTGCCTGTGCTTGCTGCCTGTGCTTGCTGTGCTGCCTGTGCTTGTTGCCTGTGCTTGCTGCCTGTGCTTGCTGTGCTGCCTGTGCTTGTTGCCTCTGCTTGCTGTGCTGCCTGTGCTTGCTGTGCTGACTGTGCTTGCTGTGCTGGCTGTGCTTGCTGTGCTGCCTGTTAGCGATGCATTTGATTTCGCCCATAACACGCGGTAATTCGACAGTGGCACACGACAGTGCGTTGCTGTGTCACCTGTATTTGGAGGCGCCAAGAGTCGCGGATCATATGTTTACCTCGGCGGCCGGTGCATTGACCTGCGTCTCAGTAAGAGTAAGCATTGTAAACAAATGCGAGAGTGAATCTCGCCCAGGATCGGAGCAGGCTTTGCCTGTTGGAAAGAGGACGGAGCTTGATCCTACTGCACTTCCCCCAGAATCGCTAAAACAAACACATCTCGTCGAGCTATTTAGCGGGTTTCTAACATGCCTGTGCTTGCTGCCTGTGCTTGCTGCCTGTGCTTGCTACCTGTGCTTACTGTGTTGCCTGTGCTTGCTGTGCTGCCTGTGCTTGCTGCCTGTGCTTGCTGCCTGTGCTTGCTGTGCCGCCTGTGCTTGTTGTGCTGCCTGTGCTGCCTGTGCTTGCTGTGCTGCCAGTGCTTGCTGCCTGTGCTTGCTGTGCTTGCTATGCTGCCTGTGCAAACTGCCTGTGCAAGCTGCCTGTGCTTGCTGTGCTGCCTGTGCTTGCTGCCTGTGCTTGCTGCCTGTGCTTGCTGTGCTGCATGTGCATGCTGCTTGTGCTTGCAGTGCTGCCTGTGCTTGCTGTGCTGCCTGTGCTTGCTGCCTGTTCTTGCTGTGCTGCCTGTGCTTGCTGCCTGTGCTTGCTGTGCTTGCTGTGCTGCCTGTTAGCGATGCATTTGATTTCGCCCATAACACGCGGTAATTCGAAAGTGGCACACGACAGTGCGTTGCTGTGTCACCTGTTTTTGGAGGCGCCGAGAGTCGCGGATCATGTGTTTACCTCGGCGGCCGGTGCATTGACCTGCGTCTCAGTAAGAGTAAGCATTGTAAACAAATGCGAGAGTGAATCTCGCCGAAGATCGGAGCAGGCTTTGCCTGTTGGAAAGAGGACGGAGCTTGACCCCTTTGCACTTCCCCCAGAATCGCTAAAACGAACTCATCTCGTCGAGATATTTTGCGGGTTTCTAACATGCCTGTGCTTGCTGCCTGTGCTTGCTGTGCTGCCTGTGCTTGCTGCCTGTGCTTGCTGTGCTGCCTGTGCTGTGCTGCCTGGGCTTGCTGTGCTGCCCGTGCTTGCTGCCTGTGCTTGCTGTGCTGCCTGTGCTTGCTGCCTGTGCTTGCTGCCTGTGCTTGCTGCCTGTGCTTGCTGTGCTGCCTGAGCTGCCTGTGCTTGCTGCCTGTGCTTGCTGTGCTGCCTGTGCTTGCTGTGCTGCCTGTGCTTGTTGCCTGTGCTTGCTGTGCTGCCTGTAATTGCTGCCTGTGCTTGCTGTGCTGCCTGTGCTGCCTGTGCTTGCTGCGCTGCCTGTGCTTGCTGTGCTGCCTGTGCTTGGTGCCTGTGCTTGCTGCCTGTGCTTGCTGTGCTGCCTGTGCTTGCTGCCTGTGCTTGCTGTGCTGCCTGTGCTTGGTGTCTGTGCTTGCTGCCTCTGCTTGCTGTGCTGCCTGTGCTTGCTGCCTGTGCTTGCTGTGCTGCCTGAGCTGCCTGTGCTTGCTGCCTGTGCTTGCTGCCTGTGCTTGGTGCCTCTGCTTGCTGCCTGTGCTGCCTGTGCTTGCTGCCTGTGCTTGCTGTGCTGCCTGTGCTTGCTGCCTGTGCTTGCTGCCTGTGCTTGCTGTGCCGCCTGTGCTTGTTGTGCTGCCTGTGCTGCCTGTGCTTGCTGTGCTGCCAGTGCTTGCTGCCTGTGCTTGCTGTGCTTGCTATGCTGCCTGTGCAAACTGCCTGTGCAAGCTGCCTGTGCTTGCTGTGCTGCCTGTGCTTGCTGCCTGTGCTTGCTGCCTGTGCTTGCTGTGCTGCATGTGCATGCTGCTTGTGCTTGCAGTGCTGCCTGTGCTTGCTGTGCTGCCTGTGCTTGCTGCCTGTTCTTGCTGTGCTGCCTGTGCTTGCTGCCTGTGCTTGCTGTGCTTGCTGTGCTGCCTGTTAGCGATGCATTTGATTTCGCCCATAACACGCGGTAATTCGAAAGTGGCACACGACAGTGCGTTGCTGTGTCACCTGTTTTTGGAGGCGCCGAGAGTCGCGGATCATGTGTTTACCTCGGCGGCCGGTGCATTGACCTGCGTCTCAGTAAGAGTAAGCATTGTAAACAAATGCGAGAGTGAATCTCGCCGAAGATCGGAGCAGGCTTTGCCTGTTGGAAAGAGGACGGAGCTTGACCCCTTTGCACTTCCCCCAGAATCGCTAAAACGAACTCATCTCGTCGAGATATTTTGCGGGTTTCTAACATGCCTGTGCTTGCTGCCTGTGCTTGCTGTGCTGCCTGTGCTTGCTGCCTGTGCTTGCTGTGCTGCCTGTGCTGTGCTGCCTGGGCTTGCTGTGCTGCCCGTGCTTGCTGCCTGTGCTTGCTGTGCTGCCTGTGCTTGCTGCCTGTGCTTGCTGCCTGTGCTTGCTGCCTGTGCTTGCTGTGCTGCCTGAGCTGCCTGTGCTTGCTGCCTGTGCTTGCTGTGCTGCCTGTGCTTGCTGTGCTGCCTGTGCTTGTTGCCTGTGCTTGCTGTGCTGCCTGTAATTGCTGCCTGTGCTTGCTGTGCTGCCTGTGCTGCCTGTGCTTGCTGCGCTGCCTGTGCTTGCTGTGCTGCCTGTGCTTGGTGCCTGTGCTTGCTGCCTGTGCTTGCTGTGCTGCCTGTGCTTGCTGCCTGTGCTTGCTGTGCTGCCTGTGCTTGGTGTCTGTGCTTGCTGCCTCTGCTTGCTGTGCTGCCTGTGCTTGCTGCCTGTGCTTGCTGTGCTGCCTGAGCTGCCTGTGCTTGCTGCCTGTGCTTGCTGTGCTGCCTGTGCTTGCTGCCTGTGCTTGCTGCCTGTGCTTGCTGTGCTGCCTGTGCTTGGTGCCTGTGCTTGCTGCCTGTGCTTGGTGCCTCTGCTTGCTGCCTGTGCTGCCTGTGCTTGCTGCCTGTGCTTGCTGTGCTGCCTGTGCTTGCTGCCTGTGCTTGCTGTGCTGCCTGTGCTTGCTGCCTGTGCTTGCTGTGCTGCCTGAGCTGCCTGTGCTTGCTGCCTGTGCTTGCTGTGCTGCCTGTGCTTGCTGCCTGTGCTTGCTGCCTGTGCTTGCTGTGCTGCCTGTGCTTGGTGCCTGTGCTTGCTGCCTGTGCTTGGTGCCTCTGCTTGCTGCCTGTGCTGCCTGTGCTTGCTGCCTGTGCTTGCTGTGCTGCCTGTGCTTGCTGCCTGTGCTTGCTGTGCTGCCTGTGCTTGCTGCCTGTGCTTGCTGTGCTGCCTGTGCTTGCTGTTTGTGCTTGCTGCGCTGCCTGTGCTTGCTGTGCTGCCTGTGCTTGCTGCCTGTGCTTGCTGTGCTGCCTGTGCTTGTTGCCTCTGCTTGCTGTGCTGCCTGTGCTTGCTGCCTGTGCTTACTGTGCTGCCTGTGCTTGCTGCCTGTGCTTGCTGTGCTGCCTGTGCTTGCTGTGCTGCCTGTTAGCGATGCATTTGATTTCGCCCATAACACGCGGTAATTCGACAGTGGCACACGACAGTGCGTTGCGGTGTCACCTGTTTTTGGAGGTGCCGAGAGTCGCGGATCATATGTTTACCTCGGCGGCCGGTGCATTGACCTGCGTCTCAGTAAGAGTAAGCATTGTAAACAAATGCGAGAGTGAATCTCGCCGAAGATCGGAGCAGGCTTTGCCTGTTGGAAAGAGGACGGAGCTTGACCCCTCTGCCCTTCCCCCAGAATCGCTAAAACGAACACATCTCGTCGAGCTATTTAGCGGGTTTCTAACATGCCTGTGCTTGCTGCCTGTGCTTGCTGCCTGTGCTTGCTACCTGTGCTTACTGTGTTGCCTGTGCTTGCTGTGCTGCCTGTGCTTGCTGCCTGTGCTTGCTGCCTGTGCTTGCTGTGCCGCCTGTGCTTGTTGTGCTGCCTGTGCTGCCTGTGCTTGCTGTGCTGCCAGTGCTTGCTGCCTGTGCTTGCTGTGCTTGCTATGCTGCCTGTGCAAACTGCCTGTGCAAGCTGCCTGTGCTTGCTGTGCTGCCTGTGCTTGCTGCCTGTGCTTGCTGCCTGTGCTTGCTGTGCTGCATGTGCATGCTGCTTGTGCTTGCAGTGCTGCCTGTGCTTGCTGTGCTGCCTGTGCTTGCTGCCTGTTCTTGCTGTGCTGCCTGTGCTTGCTGCCTGTGCTTGCTGTGCTTGCTGTGCTGCCTGTTAGCGATGCATTTGATTTCGCCCATAACACGCGGTAATTCGAAAGTGGCACACGACAGTGCGTTGCTGTGTCACCTGTTTTTGGAGGCGCCGAGAGTCGCGGATCATGTGTTTACCTCGGCGGCCGGTGCATTGACCTGCGTCTCAGTAAGAGTAAGCATTGTAAACAAATGCGAGAGTGAATCTCGCCGAAGATCGGAGCAGGCTTTGCCTGTTGGAAAGAGGACGGAGCTTGACCCCTTTGCACTTCCCCCAGAATCGCTAAAACGAACTCATCTCGTCGAGATATTTTGCGGGTTTCTAACATGCCTGTGCTTGCTGCCTGTGCTTGCTGCCTGTGCTTGCTGTGCTGCCTGTGCTGTGCTGCCTGGGCTTGCTGTGCTGCCCGTGCTTGCTGCCTGTGCTTGCTGTGCTGCCTGTGCTTGCTGCCTGTGCTTGCTGCCTGTGCTTGCTGCCTGTGCTTGCTGTGCTGCCTGAGCTGCCTGTGCTTGCTGCCTGTGCTTGCTGTGCTGCCTGTGCTTGCTGTGCTGCCTGTGCTTGTTGCCTGTGCTTGCTGTGCTGCCTGTAATTGCTGCCTGTGCTTGCTGTGCTGCCTGTGCTGCCTGTGCTTGCTGCGCTGCCTGTGCTTGCTGTGCTGCCTGTGCTTGGTGCCTGTGCTTGCTGCCTGTGCTTGCTGTGCTGCCTGTGCTTGCTGCCTGTGCTTGCTGTGCTGCCTGAGCTGCCTGTGCTTGCTGCCTGTGCTTGCTGCCTGTGCTTGGTGCCTCTGCTTGCTGCCTGTGCTGCCTGTGCTTGCTGCCTGTGCTTGCTGTGCTGCCTGTGCTTGCTGCCTGTGCTTGCTGCCTGTGCTTGCTGTGCCGCCTGTGCTTGTTGTGCTGCCTGTGCTGCCTGTGCTTGCTGTGCTGCCAGTGCTTGCTGCCTGTGCTTGCTGTGCTTGCTATGCTGCCTGTGCAAACTGCCTGTGCAAGCTGCCTGTGCTTGCTGTGCTGCCTGTGCTTGCTGCCTGTGCTTGCTGCCTGTGCTTGCTGTGCTGCATGTGCATGCTGCTTGTGCTTGCAGTGCTGCCTGTGCTTGCTGTGCTGCCTGTGCTTGCTGCCTGTTCTTGCTGTGCTGCCTGTGCTTGCTGCCTGTGCTTGCTGTGCTTGCTGTGCTGCCTGTTAGCGATGCATTTGATTTCGCCCATAACACGCGGTAATTCGAAAGTGGCACACGACAGTGCGTTGCTGTGTCACCTGTTTTTGGAGGCGCCGAGAGTCGCGGATCATGTGTTTACCTCGGCGGCCGGTGCATTGACCTGCGTCTCAGTAAGAGTAAGCATTGTAAACAAATGCGAGAGTGAATCTCGCCGAAGATCGGAGCAGGCTTTGCCTGTTGGAAAGAGGACGGAGCTTGACCCCTTTGCACTTCCCCCAGAATCGCTAAAACGAACTCATCTCGTCGAGATATTTTGCGGGTTTCTAACATGCCTGTGCTTGCTGCCTGTGCTTGCTGTGCTGCCTGTGCTTGCTGCCTGTGCTTGCTGTGCTGCCTGTGCTGTGCTGCCTGGGCTTGCTGTGCTGCCCGTGCTTGCTGCCTGTGCTTGCTGTGCTGCCTGTGCTTGCTGCCTGTGCTTGCTGCCTGTGCTTGCTGCCTGTGCTTGCTGTGCTGCCTGAGCTGCCTGTGCTTGCTGCCTGTGCTTGCTGTGCTGCCTGTGCTTGTTGCCTGTGCTTGCTGTGCTGCCTGTAATTGCTGCCTGTGCTTGCTGTGCTGCCTGTGCTGCCTGTGCTTGCTGCGCTGCCTGTGCTTGCTGTGCTGCCTGTGCTTGGTGCCTGTGCTTGCTGCCTGTGCTTGCTGTGCTGCCTGTGCTTGCTGCCTGTGCTTGCTGTGCTGCCTGTGCTTGGTGTCTGTGCTTGCTGCCTCTGCTTGCTGTGCTGCCTGTGCTTGCTGCCTGTGCTTGCTGTGCTGCCTGAGCTGCCTGTGCTTGCTGCCTGTGCTTGCTGTGCTGCCTGTGCTTGCTGCCTGTGCTTGCTGCCTGTGCTTGCTGTGCTGCCTGTGCTTGGTGCCTGTGCTTGCTGCCTGTGCTTGGTGCCTCTGCTTGCTGCCTGTGCTGCCTGTGCTTGCTGCCTGTGCTTGCTGTGCTGCCTGTGCTTGCTGCCTGTGCTTGCTGTGCTGCCTGTGCTTGCTGCCTGTGCTTGCTGTGCTGCCTGTGCTTGCTGCGCTGCCTGTGCTTGCTGCCTGTACTTGGTGTGCTGCCTGTGCTTGCTCCCTGTGCTTGCTGCCTGTGCTTGCTGTGCTGCCTGTGCTTGCTGTGCTGCCTGTGCTTGCTGTTTGTGCTTGCTGCGCTGCCTGTGCTTGCTGCCTGTGCTTGCTGTGCTGCCTGTGCTTGCTGCCTGTGCTTACTGTGCCGCCTGTGCTTGTTGTGCTGCCTGTGCTGCCTGTGCTTGCTGTGCTGCCTGTGCTTGCTGCCTGTGCTTGCTGTGCTGCCTGTGCTTGCTGCGCTGCCTGTGCTTGCTGCCTGTACTTGGTGTGCTGCCTGTGCTTGCTCCCTGTGCTTGCTGCCTGTGCTTGCTGTGCTGCCTGTGCTTGCTGTGCTGCCTGTGCTTGCTGTTTGTGCTTGCTGCGCTGCCTGTGCTTGCTGCCTGTGCTTGCTGTGCTGCCTGTGCTTGCTGCCTGTGCTTACTGTGCCGCCTGTGCTTGTTGTGCTGCCTGTGCTGCCTGTGCTTGCTGTGCTGCCTGTGCTTGCTGCCTGTGCTTGCTGTGCTTGCTATGCTGTCTGTGCAAGCTGCCTGTGCTTGCTGTGCTGCCTGGGCTTGCTGTGCTGCCCGTGCTTGCTGCCTGTGCTTGCTGTGCTGCCTGTGCTTGCTGCCTGTGCTTGCTGCCTGTGCTTGCTGTGCTGCCTGTGCTTGCTGCCTGAGCTGCCTTTGCTTGCTGCCTGTGCTTGCTGTGCTGCCTGTGCTTGCTGTCTGTGCTTGCTGTGCTGCCTGTGCTTGGTGTGCTGCCTGAACTTGCTGCCTGTGCTTGCTGTGCTGCCTGTGCTTGCTGCCTGTGCTTGCTGCCTGTGCTTGCTGTGCTGCCTGTGCTTGCTGCCTGTGCTTGCTGTCCTGCCTGTGCTTGCTGCCTGTGCTTGCTGTGCTGCCTGTGCTTGCTGCCTGTGCTTGCTGTGCTGCCTGTGCTTGCTGTGCTGCCTGTTAGCGATGCATTTGATTTCGCCCATAACACGCGGTAATTCGACAGTGGCACACGACAGTGCGTTGCTGTGTCACCTGTTTTTGGAGGCGCCGAGAGTCGCGGATCATATGTTTACCTCGGCGGCCGGTGCATTGACCTGCGTCTTAGTAAGAGTAAGCATTGTGAACAAATGCGAGAGTGAATCTCGCCGAAGATCGGAGCAGGCTTTGCCTGTTGGAAAGAGGACGGAGCTTGACCCCTCTGCACTTCCCCCAGAATCGCTAAAACGAACACATCTCGTCGTGCTATTTTGCGGGTTTCTAGCATACCTGTGCTTGCTGTGATGCCTGTGCTTGCTGGCTGTGCTTGCTGTGATGCCTGTGCTTGCTGGCTGTGCTTGCTGTGATGCCTGTGCTTGCTGGCTGTGCTTGCTGTGCTGCCTGTGCTTGCTGTGCTTGCTGTGCTGCCTGTGCTTGCTGTGCTGCCTGTGCTTGCTGCCTGTGCTTGCTGCCTGTGCTTGCTGTGCTGCCTGTGCTTGCTGCCTGTGCTTGCTGTGCTGCCTGTGCTTGCTGCCTGTGCTGTGCTGCCTGTGCTTGGTGTGCTGCCTGTGCTTGCTGTGCTGCCTGTGCTTGCTGTGCTGCCTGTGCTTGCTGCCTGTGCTTGCTGTGCTGCCTGTGCTTGTTGCCTGTGCTTGCTGCCTGTGCTTGCTGTGCTGCCTGTGCTTGTTGCCTCTGCTTGCTGTGCTGCCTGTGCTTGCTGTGCTGACTGTGCTTGCTGTGCTGGCTGTGCTTGCTGTGCTGCCTGTTAGCGATGCATTTGATTTCGCCCATAACACGCGGTAATTCGACAGTGGCACACGACAGTGCGTTGCTGTGTCACCTGTATTTGGAGGCGCCAAGAGTCGCGGATCATATGTTTACCTCGGCGGCCGGTGCATTGACCTGCGTCTCAGTAAGAGTAAGCATTGTAAACAAATGCGAGAGTGAATCTCGCCCAGGATCGGAGCAGGCTTTGCCTGTTGGAAAGAGGACGGAGCTTGATCCTACTGCACTTCCCCCAGAATCGCTAAAACAAACACATCTCGTCCAGCTATTTTGCGGGTTTCTAACATGCCTGTGCTTGCTGCCAGTGCTTGCTGTGCTGCCTGTGCTTGCTGCCTGTGCTTACTGTGTTGCCTGTGCTTGCTGCCTGTGCTTGCTGCCTGTGCTTGCTGTGCTGCCTGTGCTTGCTGCCTGTGCTTGCTGTGCTGCCTGTGCTTGCTGCCTGTGCTTGCTGTGCTGCCTGTGCTTGCTGCCTGTGCTTGCTGTGCTGCCTGTGCTTGGTGTGCTGCCTGTGCTTGCTGCCTGTGCTTGCTGTGCTGCCTGTGCTGTGCTGCCTGTGCTTGCTGCCTGTGCTTGCTGTGCTGCCTGTGCTTGCTGCCTGAGCTTGCTGTGCTGCCTGTGCTGTGCTGCCTGTGCTTGCTGTGCTGCCTGTGCTGTGATGCCTGTGCTTGCTGTGCTGCCTGTGCTTGCTACCTGTGCTTGCTGTGCTGCCTGTGCTTGCTGCATGTGCTTGCTGTGCTGCCTGTGCTTGCTGCGCTGCCTGTACTTGCTGCCTGTACTTGGTGTGCTGCCTGTGCTTGCTGCCTGTGCTTGCTGTGCTGCCTGTGCTTGCTGCCTGTGCTTGCTGTGCTGCCTGTGCTGCCCGTGCTTGCTGCCTGTGCTGCCTGTGCTTGCTGCCTGTGCTTGCTGTGCTGCCTGTGCTTGCTGCCTGTGCTTGCTGTGCTGCCTGTGCTTGCTGCCTGTGCTTGCTGCATGTGCTTGCTGTGCTGCCTGTGCTTGCTGCCTGTACTTGGTGTGCTGCCTGTGCTTGCTGCCTGTGCTTGCTGTGCTTGCTGTGCTGCCTGTGCTTGCTGTTTGTGCTTGCTGCGCTGCCTGTGCTTGCTGTGCTGCCTGTGCTTGCTGCCTGTGCTTGCTGCATGTGCTTGCTGTGCTGCCTGTGCTTGCTGCATGTGCTTGCTGTGCTGCCTGTGCTTGCTGCCTGTACTTGGTGTGCTGCCTGTGCTTGCTGCCTGTGCTTGCTGCCTGTGCTTGCTGTGCTTGCTGTGCTGCCTGTGCTTGCTGTTTGTGCTTGCTGCGCTGCCTGTGCTTGCTGCCTGTGCTTGCTGTGCTGCCTGTGCTTGCTGCCTGTGCTTGCTGTGCTGCCTGTGCTGTGCTGCCTGGGCTTGCTGTGCTGCCCGTGCTTGCTGCCTGTGCTTGCTGTGCTGCCTGTGCTTGCTGCCTGTGCTTGCTGCCTGTGCTTGCTGCCTGTGCTTGCTGCCTGTGCTTGCTGTGCTGCCTGAGCTGCCTGTGCTTGCTGCCTGTGCTTGCTGTGCTGCCTGTGCTTGCTGTGCTGCCTGTGCTTGTTGCCTGTGCTTGCTGTGCTGCCTGTGCTTGCTGTGCTGCCTGTGCTGCCTGTGCTTGCTGCGCTGCCTGTGCTTGCTGTGCTGCCTGTGCTTGGTGCCTGTGCTTGCTGCCTGTGCTTGCTGTGCTGCCTGTGCTTGCTGTTTGTGCTTGCTGCGCTGCCTGTGCTTGCTGCCTGTGCTTGCTGCATGTGCTTGCTGTGCTGCCTGTGCTTGCTGCCTGTGCTTGCTGTGCTGCCTGTGCTTGCTGCCTGTGCTTGCTGCATGTGCTTGCTGTGCTGCCTGTGCTTGCTGCCTGTACTTGGTGTGCTGCCTGTGCTTGCTGCCTGTGCTTGCTGCCTGTGCTTGCTGTGCTTGCTGTGCTGCCTGTGCTTGCTGCCTGTACTTGCTGTGCTGCCTGTGCTTGCTGCCTCTGCTTGCTGTGCTGCCTGTGCTTGCTGCCTGTGCTTGCTGTGCTGCCTGAGCTGCCTGTGCTTGCTGCCTGTGCTTGCTGTGCTGCCTGTGCTTGCTGCCTGTGCTTGCTGCCTGTGCTTGCTGCCTGTGCTTGCTGTGCTGCCTGTGCTTGGTGCCTGTGCTTGCTGCCTGTGCTTGGTGCCTGTGCTTGCTGCCTGTGCTTGGTGCCTCTGCTTGCTGCCTGTGCTGCCTGTGCTTGCTGCCTGTGCTTGCTGCCTGTGCTTGCTGCCTGTGCTTGCTGTGCTGCCTGTGCTTGCTGCCTGTGCTTGCTGTGCTGCCTGTGCTTGCTGTTTGTGCTTGCTGCGCTGCCTGTGCTTGCTGTGCTGCCTGTGCTTGCTGCCTGTGCTTGCTGTGCTGCCTGTGCTTGTTGCCTCTGCTTGCTGTGCTGCCTGTGCTTGCTGCCTGTGCTTACTGTGCTGCCTGTGCTTGCTGCCTGTGCTTGCTGTGCTGCCTGTGCTTGCTGTGCTGCCTGTTAGCGATGCATTTGATTTCGCCCATAACACGCGGTAATTCGACAGTGGCACACGACAGTGCGTTGCGGTGTCACCTGTTTTTGGAGGTGCCGAGAGTCGCGGATCATATGTTTACCTCGGCGGCCGGTGCATTGAACTGCGTCTCAGTAAGAGTAAGCATTGTAAACAAATGCGAGAGTGAATCTCGCCGAAGATCGGAGCAGGCTTTGCCTGTTGGAAAGAGGACGGAGCTTGACCCCTCTGCCCTTCCCCCAGAATCGCTAAAACGAAAACATCTCGTCGAGCTATTTAGCGGGTTTCTAACATGCCTGTGCTTGCTGTCTGTGCTGCCTGTGCTTGCTGTGCTGCATGTGCATGCTGCTTGTGCTTGCAGTGCTGCCTGTGCTTGCATTGCTGCCTGTGCTTGCTGCCTGTGCTTGCTGTGCTGCCTGTGCTTGCTGCCTGTGCTTGCTGTGCTGCCTGTGCTTGCTGCCTGTGCTTGCTGTGCTGCCTGTTAGCGATGCATTTGATTTCGCCCATAACACGCGGTAATTCGACAGTGGCACACGACAGTGCGTTGCTGTGTCACCTGTTTTTGGAGGCGCCGAGAGTCGCGGATCGTATGTTTACCTCGGCGGCCGGTGCATTGACCTGCGTCTCAGTAAGAGTAAGCATTGTAAACAAATGCGAGAGTGAATCTCGCCGAAGATCGGAGCAGGCTTCGCCTGTTGGAAAGAGGACGGAGCTTGACCCCTCTGCACTTCCCCCAGAATCGCTAAAACGAACACATCTCGTCGAGCTATTTTGCGGGTTTGTAACATGCCTGTGCTTGCTGCCTGTGCTTGCTGTGCTGCCTGTGCTTGCTGCGTGTGCTTGCTGCCTGTGCTTGCTGTGCTGCCTGTGCTTGCTGCCTGTGCTTACTGTGTTGCCTGTGCTTGTTGCCTGTGCTTGCTGCCTGAGCTTGCTGTGCTGCCTGTGCTGTGCTGCCTGTGCTTGCTGCCTGTGCTTGCTGCGCTGCCTGTGCTTGCTGCCTGTGCTTGCTGCCTGTGCTTGCTGTGCTGCCTGTGCTTGCTGCCGGTGCTTGCTGTGCTGCCTGTGCTTGCTGCCTGTGCTTGCTGCCTGTACTTGGTGTGCTGCCTGTGCTTGCTGCCTGTGCTTGCTGCCTGTGCTTGCTGTGCTGCCTGTGCTTGCTGCCTGTGCTTGCTGTGCTGCCCGTGCTTGCTGCCTGTGCTTGCTGTGCTGCCTGTGCTTGCTGCCTGTGCTTGCTGTGGTGCCTGTGCTTGCTGCCTGTGCTGCCTGTGCTCGCTGCCTGTGCTTGCTGTGCTGCCTGTGCTTGCTGCCTGTGCTTGCTGTGCTGCCTGTGCTTGCTGCCTGTGCTTGCTGTCCTGCCTGTGCTTGCTGCCTGTGCTTGCTGTGCTGCCTGTGCTTGCTGCCTGTGCTTGCTGTGCTGCCTGTGCTTGCTGTGCTGCCTGTTAGCGATGCATTTGATTTCGCCCATAACACGCGGTAATGCGACAGTGGCACACGACAGTGCGTTGCTGTGTCACCTGTTTTTGGAGGCGCCGAGAGTCGCGGATCATATGTTTACCTCGGCGGCCGGTGCATTGACCTGCGTCTCAGTAAGAGTAAGCATTGTAAACAAATGCGAGAGTGAATCTCGCCGAAGATCGGAGCAGGCTTTGCCTGTTGGAAAGAGGACGGAGCTTGACCCCTCTGCACTTCCCCCAGAATCGCTAAAACGAACACATCTCGTCGAGCTATTTTGCGGGTTTCTAACATGCCTGTGCTTGCTGCCTGTGCTTGCTGTGCTGCCTGTGCTTGCTCCCTGTGCTTGCTGTGCTGCCCGTGCTTGCTGCCTGTGCTTGCTGTGCTGCCTGTGCTTGCTGCCTGTGCTTGCTGTGGTGCCTGTGCTTGCTGCCTGTGCTGCCTGTGCTCGCTGCCTGTGCTTGCTGTGCTGCCTGTGCTTGCTGCCTGTGCTTGCTGTGCTGCCTGTGCTTGCTGCCTGTGCTTGCTGTGATGCCTGTGCTTGCTGCCTGTGCTTGCTGTGCTGCCTGTGCTTGCTGCCTGTGCTTGCTGCCTGTGCTTGCTGTGCTGCCTGTGCTTGCTGCCTGTGCTTGCTGCCTGTGCTTGCTGCCTGTGCTTGCTGTGCTGCCTGTGCTTGCTGCCTGTGCTTGCTGCCTGTACTTGGTGTGCTGCCTGTGCTTGCTGCCTGTGCTTGCTGTGCTGCCTGTGCTTGCTGTGCTGCCCGTGCTTGCTGCCTGTGCTTGCTGTGCTGCCTGTGCTTGTTGCCTCTGCTTGCTGTGCTGCCTGTGCTTGCTGCCTGTGCTTGCTGTGCTGCCTGTGCTTGCTGCCTGTGCTTGCTGTGATGCCTGCGCTTGCTGCCTGTGCTTGCTGTGCTGCCTGTGCTTGCTGCCTGTGCTTGCTGCCTGTGCTTGCTGTGCTGCCTGTGCTTGCTGCCTGTGCTTGCTGTGCTGCCTGTGCTTGCTGCCTGTGCTTGCTGCCTGTGCTTGCTGTACTGCCTGTGCTTGCTGCCTGTGCTTGTTGTGCTGCCTGTGCTTGCTGTGCTGCCTGTGCTTGCTGCCTGTGCTTGCTGTGCTGCCTGTGCTTGCTGTGCTGCCTGTTAGCGATGCATTTGATTTCGCCCATAACACGCGGTAATGCGACAGTGGCACACGACAGTGCGTTGCTGTGTCACCTGTTTTTGGAGGCGCCGAGAGTCGCGGATCATATGTTTACCTCGGCGGCCGGTGCATTGACCTGCGTCTCAGTAAGAGTAAGCATTGTAAACAAATGCGAGAGTGAATCTTGCCGAAGATCGGAGCAGGCTTTGCCCGTTGGAAAGAGGACGGAGCTTGACCCCTCTGCACTTCCCCCAGAATCGCTAAAACGAACACATCTCGTCGAGCTATTTTGCGGGTTTCTAACATGCCTGTGCTTGCTGCCTGTGCTTGCTGTGCTGCCTGTGCTTGCTGCCTGTGCTTACTGTGTTGCCTGTGTTTGCTGCCTGTGCTTGCTGCCTGTGCTTACTGTGTTGCCTGTGCTTGCTGCCTGAGCTTGCTGTGTTGCCTGTGCTGTGCTGCCTGTGCTTGCTGCCTGTGCTTGCTGCCTGTGCTTGCTACGCTGCCTGTGCTTGCTGCCTGTACTTGGTGTGCTGCCTGTGCTTGCTGCCTGTGCTTGCTGTGCTGCCCGTGCTTGCTGCCTGTGCTTGCTGTGCTGCCTGTGCTTGCTGCCTGTGCTTGCTGCCTGTGCTTGCTGTGGTGCCTGTGCTTGCTGTGCTGCCTGTGCTTGCTGCCTGTGCTTGCTGCCTGTGCTTGCTGTGCTGCCAGTGCTTGCTGCCTGTGCTTGCTGTGCTGCCTGTGCTTGCTGTTTGTGCTTGCTGCGCTGCCTGTGCTTGCTGCCTGTGCTTGCTGTGCTGCCTGTGCTTGCTGCCTGTGCTTGCTGTGCCGCCTGTGCTTGTTGTGCTGCCTGTGCTTACTGCCTGTGCTTGCTGTGCTGCCTGTGTTTGCTGCCTGTGCTTGCTGTGCTTGCTATGCTGCCTGTGCAAGCTGCCTGTGCTTGCTGTGCTGCCCGTGCTTGCTGCCTGTGCTTGCTGTGCTGCCTGTGCTTGCTGCCTGTGCTTGCTGCCTGTGCTTGCTGTGCTGCCTGTGCTTGGTGTGCTGCCTGAGCTTGCTGCCTGTGCTTGGTGTGCTGCCTGAGCTTGCTGCCTGTGCTTGCTGTGCTGCCTGTGCTTGCTGCCTGTGCTTGCTGTGATGCCTGTGCTTGCTGCCTGTGCTTGCTGTGCTGCCTGTGCTTGCTGCCTGTGCTTGCTGCCTGTGCTTGCTGCCTGTGCTTGCTGTGCTGCCTGTGCTTGCTGCCTGTGCTTGCTGTGCTGCCTGTGCTTGCTGCCTGTGCTTGCTGTGCTGCCTGTGCTTGCTGCCTGTGCTTGCTGTGCTGCCTGTGCTTGCTGCCTGTGCTTGCTGCCTGTGCTTGCTGTACTGCCTGTGCTTGCTGCCTGTGCTTGCTGTTTGTGCTTGCTGTGCTGCCTGTGCTTGCTGTGCTGCCTGTGCTTGCTGCCTGTGCTTGCTGCCTGTGCTTGCTGTGCTGCCTGTGCTTGCTGCCTGTGCTTGCTGTGCTGCCTGTGCTTGCTGCGCTGCCTGTGCTTGCTGTGCTGCCTGTGCTTGCTGCCTGTGCTTGCTGTGCCGCCTGTGCTTGTTGTGCTGCCTGTGCTGCCCGTGCTGCCTGTGCTTACTGCCTGTGCTTGCTGTGCTGCCTGTGCTTGCTGCCTGTGCTTGCTGCCTGTGCTTGCTGTGCTGCCTGTGCTTGCTGCCTGTGCTTGCTGCCTGTGCTTGCTGTGCTGCCTGTGCTTGCTGTTTGTGCTTGCTGCGCTTCCTGTGCTTGCTGTGCTGCCTGTGCTTGCTGCCTGTGCTTGCTGTGCTGCCTGTGCTTGCTGCCTGGGCTTGCTGTGCTGCCTGTGCTTGCTGCCTGTACTTGGTGTGCTGCCTGTGCTTGCTGCCTGTGCTTGCTGTGCTGCCTGTGCTTGCTGCCTGTGCTTGCTGTGCTTGCTGTGCTACCTGTGCTTGGTGTGCTGCCTGAGCTTGCTGCCTGTGCTTGCTGCCTGTGCTTGCTGTGCTGCCTGTGCTTGCTGTGCTGCCTGTGCTTGCTGCCTGTGCTTGCTGCCTGTGCTTGCTGCCTGTGCTTGCTGTGCTGCCTGTGCTTGCTGTGCTGCCTGTTAGCGATGCATTTGATTTCGCCCATAACACGCGGTAATTCGACAGTGGCACACGACAGTGCGTTGCTGTGTCACCTGTTTTTGGAGGCGCCGAGAGTCGCGGATCATATGTTTACCTCGGCGGCCGGTGTATTGACCTGCGTCTCAGTAAGAGTAAGCATTGTAAACAAATGCGAGAGTGAATCTCGCCGAAGATCGGAGCAGGCTTTGCCTGTTGGAAAGAGGACGGAGCTTGACCCCTCTGCACTTCCCCCAGAATCGCTAAAACGAACACATCTCGTCGAGCTATTTTGCGGGTTTGTAACATGCCTGTGCTTGCTGCGTGTGCTTGCTGCCTGTGCTTGCTGCTTGTGCTTGCTGTGCTGCCTGTGCTTGCTGCCTGTGCTTACTATGCTGCCTGTGCTTGCTGCCTGTGCTTACTGTGTTGCCTGTGCTTGCTGCCTGAGCTTGCTGTGCTGCCTGTGCTGTGCTGCCTGTGCTTGCTGGCTGTGCTTGCTGTGCTGCCTGAGCTGCCTGTGCTTGCTGCCTGTGCTTGCTGTGCTGCCTGTGCTTGCTGCCTGTGCTTGCTGTGCTGCCTGTGCTTGGTGTGCTGCCTGAGCTTGCTGTCTGTGCTTGCTGCCTGTGCTTGCTGTGATGCCTGTGCTTGCTGCCTGTGCTTGCTGCCTGTGCTTGCTGCGCTGCCTGTGCTTGCTGCCTGTGCTTGCTGTGCTGCCTGTGCTTGCTGCCTGTGCTTGCTGTGCTGCCTGTGCTTGCTGCCTGTGCTTGCTGCCTGTGCTTGCTGTACTAACTGTGCTTGCTGCGTGTGCTTCCTGTGCTGCCTGTGCTTGCTGTTTGTGCTTGCTGTGCTGCCTGTGCTTGCTGCCTGGGCTTGCTGCGCTGCCTGTGCTTGCTGCCTGTACTTGGTGTGCTGCCTGTGCTTGCTGCCTGTGCTTGCTGTGCTGCCCGTGCTTGCTGCCTGTGCTTGCTGTGCTGCCTGTGCTTGCTGCCTGTGCTTGCTGCCTGTGCTTGCTGTGCTGCCTGTGCTCGCTGCCTGTGCTTGCTGTGCTGCCTGTGCTTGCTGCCTGTGCTTGCTGTGCTGCCTGTGCTTGCTGCCTGCGCTTGCTGTGCTTGCTGTGCCGCCTGTGCTTGTTGTGTTGCCTGTGCTGCCTGTGCTTGCTGTGCTGCCAGTGCTTGCTGCCTGTGCTTGCTGTGCTGCCTGTGCTTGCTGGGCTTGCTATGCTGCCTGTGCAAACTGCCTGTGCAAGCTGCCTGTGCTTGCTGTGCTGCCTGTGCTTGCTGTGCTGCCTGTTAGCGATGCATTTGATTTCGCCCATAACACGCGGTAATTTGACAGTGGCACACGACAGTGCCTTGCTGTGTCACCTGTTTTTGGAGGTGCCGAGAGTCGCGGATGATATGTTTACCTCGGCGGCCGGTGCATTGACCTGCCTCTTAGTAAGAGTAAGCATTGTAAACAAATGCGAGAGTGAATCTCGCCGAAGATCGGAGCAGGCTTTGCCTGTTGGAAAGAGGACGGAGCTTGACCCCTCTGCACTTCCCCCAGAATCGCTAAAACGAACACATCTCGTCGAGCTATTTTGCGGGTTTCTAACATGCCTGTGCTTGCTGCCTGTACTTGCTGTGCTGCCTGTGCTTGCTGCCTATGCTTACTGTATTGCCTGTGCTTGCTGCCTGTGCTTGCTGTGCTGCCCGTGCTTGCTGCCTGTGCTTGCTGTGCTGCCTGTGCTTACTGTGTTGCCTGTGCTTGCTGCCTGTGCTTGCTGTGCTGCCTGTGCTTACTGTGTTGCCTGTGCTTGCTGCCTGAGCTTGCTGAGCTGCCTGTGCTGTGCTGCCTGTGCTTGCTGTGCTGCCTGTGCTTGCTGCCTGTGCTTGCTGTGCTGGCTGTGCTTGCTGCCTGTGCTTGCTGCCTGTGCTTGCTGTGCTGCCTGTGCTTGCTGCGCTGCCTGTGCTTGCTGCCTGTACTTGGTGTGCTGCCTGTGCTTGCTGCCTGTGCTTGCTGTGCTGCCTGTGCTTGCTGTGCTGCCCGTGCTTGCTGCCTGTGCTTGCTGTGCTGCCTGTGCTTGTTGCCTGTGCTTGCTGTGGTGCCTGTGCTTGCTGCCTGTGCTTGCTGTGCTGCCTGTGCTCGCTGCCTGTGCTTGCTGTGCTGCCTGTGCTTGCTGCCTGTGCTTGCTGTGCTGCCTGTGCTTGCTGCGCTGCCTGTGCTTGCTGCCTGTACTTGGTGTGCTGCCTGTGCTTGCTGTGCTGCCTGTGCTTGCTGTGCTGCCTGTGCTTGCTGCCTGTGCTTGCTGTGCTGCCTGTGCTTGTTGCCTGTGCTTGCTGTGCTGCCTGTGCTTGCTGCCTGTGCTTGCTGTGCTGCCTGTGCTTGCTGTGCTGCCTGTGCTTGCTGCCTGTGTTTGCTGTGCTTGCTATGCTGCCTCTGCTTGCTGCCTGTGTTTGCTGTGCTTGCTATGCTGCCTGTGCAAGCTGCCTGTGCTTGCTGTGCTGCCTCGGCTTGCTGTGCTGCCCGTGCTTGCTGCCTGTGCAAGCTGCCTGTGCTTGCTGTGCTGCCTGTGCTTGCTGTGCTGCCTGTGCTTGCTGCGCTGCCTGTGCTTGCTGCCTGTACTTGGTGTGCTGCCTGTGCTTGCTGCCTGTGCTTGCTGTGCTGCTTGTGCTTGCTGTGCTGCCCGTGCTTGCTGCCTGTGCTTGCTGTGCTGGCTGTGCTTGCTGCCTGTGCTTGCTGCCTGTGCTTGCTGTGCTGCCTGTGCTTGCTGTGCTGCCTGTGCTTGCTGCGCTGCCTGTGTTTGCTGCCTGTACTTGGTGTGCTGCCTGTGCTTGCTGCCTGTGCTTGCTGTGCTGCCTGTGCTTGTTGCCTGTACTTGCTGTGCTGCCTGTGCTTGCTGCCTATGCTTACTGTGTTGCCTGTGCTTGCTGCCTGTGCTTGCTGTGCTGCCCGTGCTTGCTGCCTGTGCTTGCTGTGCTGCCTGTGCTTGCTGCCTGTGCTTACTGTGTTGCCTGTGCTTGCTGCCTGTGCTTGCTGTGCTGCCTGTGCTTACTGTGTTGCCTGTGCTTGCTGCCTGTGCTTGCTGTGCTGCCTGTGCTTACTGTGTTGCCTGTGCTTGCTGCCTGAGCTTGCTGAGCTGCCTGTGCTGTGCTGCCTGTGCTTGCTGTGCTGCCTGTGCTTGCTGCCTGTGCTTGCTGTGCTGGCTGTGCTTGCTGCCTGTGCTTGCTGCCTGTGCTTGCTGTGCTGCCTGTGCTTGCTGTGCTGCCTGTGCTTGCTGCGCTGCCTGTGCTTGCTGCCTGTACTTGGTGTGCTGCCTGTGCTTGCTGCCTGTGCTTGCTGTGCTGCCTGTGCTTGGTGTGCTGCCTGAGCTTGCTGTCTGTGCTTGCTGCCTGTGCTTGCTGTGCTGCCTGTGCTCGCTGCCTGTGCTTGCTGTGCTGCCTGTGCTTGCTGCCTGTGCTTGCTGTGCTGCCTGTGCTTGCTGCGCTGCCTGTGCTTGCTGCCTGTACTTGGTGTGCTGCCTGTGCTTGCTGCCTCTGCTTGCTGTGCTGCCTGTGCTTGCTGCCTCTGCTTGCTGTGCTGCCTGTGCTTGCTGCCTGTGCTTGCTGTGCTGCCTCGGCTTGCTGTGCTGCCCGTGCTTGCTGCCTGTGCTTGCTGTGCTGCCTGTGCTTGCTGCCTGTGTTTGCTGTGCTTGCTATGCTGCCTGTGCAAGCTGCCTGTGCTTGCTGTGCTGCCTCGGCTTGCTGTGCTGCCCGTGCTTGCTGCCTGTGCTTGCTGCCTGTGCTTGCTGTGCTGCCTGTGCTGTGCTGCCTGTGCTTGCTGCCTGTGCTTTGTGTGCTGCCTGTGCTTGCTGTGCTGCCTGTGCTTGCTGCCTGTGCTTGCTGCCTGTGCTTGCTGCCTGTGCTTGCTGCCTGTGCTTGCTGTGCTGCCTGTGCTTGCTGCCTGTGCTTGCTGTGCTGCCTGTGCTTGCTGCCTGTGCTTGCTGTGCTGCCTGTGCTTGCTGCCTGTGCTTGCTGCCTGTGCTTGCTGTGCTTGCTGTGCTGCCAGTGCTTGGTGTGCTGCCTGAGCTTGCTGCCTGTGCTTGCTGTGATCCATGTGTTTGCTGCCTGTGCTTGCTGCCTGTGCTTGCTGCCTGTGCTTGCTGCCTGTGCTTGCTGTGTTGCCTGTGCTTGCTGCCTGTGTTTGCTGTGCTGCCTGTGCTTGCTGCCTGTGCTTGCTGTGCTTGCTATGCTGCCTGTGCAAGCTGCCTGTGCTTGCTGTGCTGCCTGTGCTTGCTGCCTGTGCTTGCTGTGCTGCCTGTGCTTGCTGCCTGTGCTTGCTGTGCTTGCTGTGCCGCCTGTGCTTGTTGTGCTTACTGTGCTGCCTGTGCTTGCTGTGCTGCCTGTGTTTGCTGCCTGTGCTTACTGTGTTGCCTGTGCTTGCTGCCTGTGCTTGCTATGCTGCCTGTGCTGCCTGTGCTTGCTGCCTGTGCTTGCTGTGCTTGCTGTGATGCCTGTGCTTGCTGTGATGCCTGTGCTTGCTGCCTGTGCTTTCTGTACTTCCTGTGCTTGCTGCCTGTGCTTGCTGTGCTGCCTGTGCTTGCTGTTTGTGCTTGCTGTGCTGCCTGTGCTTGCTGTGCTGCCTGTGCTTGCTGCCTGTGCTTGCTGCCTGTGCTTGCTGTGCTGCCTGTGCTTGTTGCCTCTGCTTGCTGTGCTGCCTGTGCTTGCTGTGCTGCCTGTGCTTGCTGCCTGTGCTTGCTGTGCTACCTGTGCTTGCTGCCTGTGCTTGCTGTGCTGCCTGTGCTTGCTGCCTGTGCTTGCTGCTTGTGCTGGCTGTGCTGCCTGTGCTTGCTGTGCTGCCTGTTAGCGATGCATTTGATTTCGCCCATAACACGCGGTAATTCGACAGTGGCACACGACAGTGCGTTGCTGTGTCACCTGTTTTTGGAGGCGCCGAGAGTCGCGGATCATATGTTTACCTCGGCGGCCGGTGCATTGACCTGCGTCTCAGTAAGAGTAAGCATTGTAAACAAATGCGAGAGTGAATCTCGCCGAAGATCGGAGCAGGCTTTGCCTGTTGGAAAGAGGACGGAGCTTGACCCCTCTGCACTTCCCCCAGAATCGCTAAAACGAACACATCTCGTCGAGCTATTTTGCGGGTTTCTAACATGCCTGTGCTTGCTGCCTGTACTTGCTGTGCTGCCTGTGCTTGCTGCCTATGCTTACTGTGTTGCCTGTGCTTGCTGCCTGTGCTTGCTGCCTGTGCTTGCTGTGCTGCCTGTGCTTGCTGCCTGTGCTTGCTGTGCTGCCTGTGCTTGCTGCCTGTGCTTGCTGCCTGTGCTTTCTGTACTGCCTGTGCTTGCTGCCTGTGCTTGCTGTGCTGCCTGTGCTTGCTGTTTGTGCTTGCTGTGCTGCCTGTGCTTGCTGTGCTGCCTGTGCTTGTTGCCTCTGCTTGCTGTGCTGCCTGTGCTTGCTGTGCTGCCTGTGCTTGCTGCCTGTGCTTGCTGTGCTGCCTGTGCTTGCTGCCTGTGCTTGCTGCTTGTGCTTGCTGTGCTGCCTGTGCTTGCTGCCTGTGCTTGCTGTGCTGCCTGTTAGCGATGCATTTGATTTCGCCCATAACACGCGGTAATTCGACAGTGGCACACGACAGTGCGTTGCTGTGTCACCTGTTTTTGGAGGCGCCGAGAGTCGCGGATCATATGTTTACCTCGGCGGCCGGTGCATTGACCTGCGTCTCAGTAAGAGTAAGCATTGTAAACAAATGCGTGAGTGAATCTCGCCGAAGATCGGAGCAGGCTTTGCCTGTTGGAAAGAGGACGGAGCTTGACCCCTTTGCACTTCCCCCAGAATCGCTAAAACGAACACGTCTCGTCGAGCTATTTTGCGGGTTTCTAACATGCCTGTGCTTGCTGCCTGTGCTGCCTGTGCTTGCTGCCTGTGCTTACTGTGTTGCCTGTGCTTGCTGCCTGTGCTTGCTATGCTGCCTGTGCTGCCTGTGCTTGCTGCCTGTGCTTGCTGTGCAGCCAGTGCTTGCTGCCTGTGCTTGCTGTGCTGCCTGTGCTTGCTGCCTGTGCTTGCTGTACTTGCTGTGCTGCCTGTGCTTGCTGCCTGTGCTTGCTGTGCTGCCTGTGCTTGCTGCCTGTGCTTGCTGCCTGTGCTTTCTGTACTGCCTGTGCTTGCTGCCTGTGCTTGCTGTGCTGCCTGTGCTTGCTGTTTGTGCTTGCTGTGCTGCCTGTGCTTGCTGTGCTGCCTGTGCTTGTTGCCTCTGCTTGCTGTGCTGCCTGTGCTTGCTGTGCTGCCTGTGCTTGCTGCCTGTGCTTGCTGTGCTGCCTGTGCTTGCTGCCTGTGCTTGCTGCTTGTGCTTGCTGTGCTGCCTGTGCTTGCTGTGCTGCCTGTTAGCGATGCATTTGATTTCGCCCATAACACGCGGTAATTAGACAGTGGCACACGACAGTGCGTTGCTGTGTCACCTGTTTTTGGAGGCGCCGAGAGTCGCGGATCATATGTTTACCTCGGCGGCCGGTGCATTGACCTGCGTCTCAGTAAGAGTAAGCATTGTAAACAAATGCGTGAGTGAATCTCGCCGAAGATCGGAGCAGGCTTTGCCTGTTGGAAAGAGGACGGAGCTTGACCCCTTTGCACTTCCCCCAGAATCGCTAAAACGAACACGTCTCGTCGAGCTATTTTGCGGGTTTCTAACATGCCTGTGCTTGCTGCCTGTGCTGCCTGTGCTTGCTGCCTGTGCTTACTGTGTTGCCTGTGCTTGCTGCCTGTGCTTGCTATGCTGCCTGTGCTTGCTGTGCTGCCTGTGCTTGCTGCCTGTGCTTGCTGTACTTGCTGTGCTGCCTGTGCTTGCTGTGCTGCCAGTGCTTGCTGCCTGTGCTTGCTGTGCTGCCTGTGCTTGCTGCCTGTGCTTGCTGTACTTGCTGTGCTGCCTGTGCTTGCTGCCTGTGCTTGCTGTGCTGCCTGTGCTTGCTGCCCGTGCTTGCTGTGCTGCCAGTGCTTGCTGCCTGTGCTTGCTGTGCTGCCTGTGCTTGCTGTGCTGCCTCTGCTTGCTGTTTGTGCTTGCTGTGCTGCCTGTGCTTGCTGTGCTGTCTGTGCTTGCTGCCTGTGCTTGCTGTGCTGCCTGTGCTTGTTGCCTGTGCTTGCTGTGCTGCCTGTGCTTGCTGCCTGTGCTTGCTGTGCTGCCTGTGCTTGCTGCCTGTGCTTGCTGTGCTGCCTGTGCTTGCTGCCTGTGCTTGCTGTGCTGCCTGTTAGCGATACATTTGATTTCGCCCATAACACGCGGTAATTCGATAGTGGCACACGACAGTGCGTTGCTGTGTCACCTGTTTTTGGAGGCGCCGAGAGTCGCGGATCATATGTTTACCTCGGCGGCCGGTGCATTGACCTGCGTCTCAGTAAGAGTAAGCATTGTAAACAAATGCGAGAGTGAATCTCGCCGAAGATCGGAGCAGGCTTTGCCTGTTGGAAAGAGGACGGAGCTTGACCCCTCTGCACTTCCCCCAGAATCGCTAAAACGAACACATCTCGTCGAGCTATTTTGCGGGTTTCTAACATGCCTGTGCTTGCTGCCTGTACTTGCTGTGCTGCCTGTGCTTGCTGCCTATGCTTACTGTGTTGCCTGTGCTTGCTGCCTGTGCTTGCTGCCTGTGCTTGCTGTTTGTGCTTGCTGTGCTGCCTGTGCTTGCTGTGCTGTCTGTGCTTGCTGCCTGTGCTTGCTGTGCTGCCTGTGCTTGTTGCCTGTGCTTGCTGTGCTGCCTGTGCTTGCTGCCTGTGCTTGCTGTGCTGCCTGTGCTTGCTGCCTGTGCTTGCTGTGCTGCCTGTGCTTGCTGCCTGTGCTTGCTGTGCTGCCTGTGCTTGCTGCCTGTGCTTGCTGCTTGTGCTTGCTGTGCTGCCTGTGCTTGCTGTGCTGCCTGTTAGCGATGCATTTGATTTCGCCCATAACACGCGGTAATTCGACAGTGGCACACGACAGTGCGTTGCTGTGTCACCTGTTTTTGGAGGCGCCGAGAGTCGCGGATCATATGTTTACCTCGGCGGCCGGTGCATTGACCTGCGTCTCAGTAAGAGTAAGCATTGTAAACAAATGCGTGAGTGAATCTCGCCGAAGATCGGAGCAGGCTTTGCCTGTTGGAAAGAGGACGGAGCTTGACCCCTCTGCACTTCCCCCAGAATCGCTAAAACGAACACATCTCGTCGAGCTATTTTGCGGGTTTCTAACATGCCTGTGCTTGCTGTGCTGCCTGTGTTTGCTGCCTGTGCTTACTGTGTTGCCTGTGCTTGCTGCCTGTGCTTGCTATGCTGCCTGTGCTGCCTGTGCTTGCTGCCTGTGCTTGCTGTACTTGCTGTGCTGCCTGTGCTTGCTGCCTGTGCTTGCTGTGCCGCCTGTGCTTGCTGCCTGTGCTTGCTGTGCCGCCTGTGCTTGCTGCCTGTGCTTGCTGTGCCGCCTGTGCTTGTTGTGCTGACTGTGCTGCCTGTGCTTGCTGTGCTGCCTGTGCTTGCTGCCTGTGTTTGCTGTGCTGCCTGTGCTTGCTGCCTGTGCTTGCTGTGCTTGCTATGCTGCCTGTGCAAGCTGCCTGTGCTTGCTGTGCTGCCTGTGCTTGCTGCCTGTGCTTGCTGTGCTGCCTGTGCTTGCTGCCTGTGCTTGCTGTGCTGCCTGTGCTTGCTGCCTGTGCTTGCTGTGCTTGCTGTGCCGCCTGTGCTTGTTGTGCTTACTGTGCTGCCTGTGCTTGCTGCGCTGCCTGTGCTTGCTGCCTGTGCTTGCTGTGCTGCCTGTGCTTGCTGCCTGTGCTTGCTATGCTGCCTGTGCAAGCTGCCTGTGCTTGTTGTGCTGCCTGTGCTTGCTGCCTGTGCTTGCTGTGCTGCCTGTGCTTGCTGCCTGTGCTTGCTGTGCTTGCTGTGCCGCCTGTGCTTGTTGTGCTGACTGTGCTGCCTGTGCTTGCTGTGCTGCCTGTGCTTGCTGCCTGTGCTTGCTGTGCTGCCTGTGCTTGCTGCCTGTGCTTGCTGTGCTGAGTGTGCTTGCTGCCTGTTCTTGCTGTGTTGCCTGTGCTTGCTGCCTGTGCTTGCTGTGTTGACTGTGCTTGCTGCCTGTGCTTGCTGTGCTGCCTGTGCTTGCTGCCTGTGCTTGCTGCGCTGCCTGTGCTTGTTGTGCTGCCTGTGCTTGCTATGCTGCCTGTGCAAGCTGCCTGTGCTTGCTGTGCTGCCTGTGCTTGCTGCCTGTGCTTGCTGCCTGTGCTGCCTGTGCTTGCTGCCTGTGCTTGCTGCCTGTGCTGCCTGTGCTTGCTGCCTGTGCTTGCTGTGCTGCCTGTGCATGCTGTGCTGCCTGTGCTTGCTGTGCTTGCTATGCTGCCTGTGCGAGATGCCTATGCTTGCTGTGCCGCCTGTGCTTGCTGTTTGTGCTTGCTGTGCTTACTGTGTTGCCTGTGCTTGCTGCCTGTGCTTGCTGCCTGTGCTTGCTGTGCTGCCTGTGCTTGCTGCCTGTGCTTGCTGTGCTGCCTGTGCTTGCTGCCTGTGCTTGCTGTACTTGCTGTGCTGCCTGTGCTTGCTGTGCTGCCTGTGCTTGCTGCCTGTGCTTGCTGTGCTTGCTATGCTGCCTGTGCAAGCTGCCTGTGCTTGTTGTGCTGCCTGTGCTTGCTGTGCTTGCTATGCTGCCTGTGCGAAATGCCTGTGCTTGCTGTGCTGCCTGTGCTTGCTGCCTGTGCTTGCTGTGCTGCCTGTGCTTGCTGCCTGTGCTTGCTGTGCTTGCTATGCTGCCTGTGCAAGCTGCCTGTGCTTGTTGTGCTGCCTGTGCTTGCTGCCTGTGCTTGCTGTGCTGCCTGTGCTTGCTGCCTGTGCTTGCTGTGCTTGCTGTGCCGCCTGTGCTTGTTGTGCTGACTGTGCTGCCTGTGCTTGCTGTGCTGCCTGTGCTTGCTGCCTGTGCTTGCTGTGCTGCCTGTGCTTGCTGCCTGTGCTTGCTGTGCTGAGTGTGCTTGCTGCCTGTTCTTGCTGTGTTGCCTGTGCTTGCTGCCTGTGCTTGCTGTGTTGTCTGTGCTTGCTGCCTGTGCTTGCTGTGCTGCCTGTGCTTGCTGCCTGTGCTTGCTGCGCTGCCTGTGCTTGTTGTGCTGCCTGTGCTTGCTGTGCTTGCTATGCTGCCTGTGCAAGCTGCCTGTGCTTGCTGTGCTGCCTGTGCTTGCTGCCTGTGCTTGCTGCCTGTGCTGCCTGTGCTTGCTGCCTGTGCTTGCTGCCTGTGCTGCCTGTGCTTGCTGCCTGTGCTTGCTGTGCTGCCTGTGCTTGCTGCCTGTGCTTGCTGTGCTGCCTGTGCTTGCTGCCTGTGCTTGCTTTGCTGCCTGTGCTTGCCGCCTGTGCTTGCTGTGCTTGCTATGCTGCCTGTGCAAGCTGCCTGTGCTTGCTGAGCTGCCTGTGCTTGCTGTGCTGCTTGTGCTTGCTGCCTGTGCTTGCTGAGCTGCCTGTGCTTCCTGCCTGTGCTTGCTGCCTGTGCTTGCTGCGCTGCCTGTGCTGCCTGTGCTTGCTGCCTGTGCTTGCTATGCTGCCTGTGCTTGCTGCATGTGCTTGCTGTGCTTGCTATGCTGCCTGTGCAAGCTGCCTGTGCTTGCTGCGCTGCCTGTGCTTGCTGCCTGTACTTGGTGTGCTGCCTGTGCTTGCTGTGCTGCCTGCG